>JABFPB010002616.1:0-19515 GCA_022817645.1 Ceratoteleas bidentatus
AATCATTTTCAAAGGTTTTCAAACGTTATTTGTAAAATCATCGTAATTTTTAGTTATTTCTTAATACTCGTAATTTACATATATTTAAATAATATATTCACATATTAAATGTTAAACCCGTTGTTGTATTGTGTTATTTAACGATAAAATTAATGTCAATGCTGGTATTCTTGCTAACTCATCGCATGTGGAAGTATTTATTGCCAAGCATTGTCGTAGTAAAAACATTATATAACGTTTTATTTTCCCAAAAATGTAATAAATGAACAACATGATGTAAAATAATATAAAAATCTGTTCAGTATTTTAAACAGTAACTAATATTCGGATTACACAAAGATCCCCAATGTAAGCCTTCATTATCGTAGATCTTTGGAATACATCATAATGATATACAAAAACGTTTAAGCAATAAAAAAATAAGAAAACGATCAATCTCATTCAAAAGTGATTCTCTAGAACCTTTCAAACATGACTTACATCTAACACAAGTTTTCTGTTAACATCTTGAAATCTATTCGTTAAAAGATTTTTTGATAATCTACATCTATTTTAAATCAGAATTGAAATCTTTCAACATTTTCTCCTACAGTTTTAATTACGGACTGATTTTCTTTACAGCATATCGTCAACGAAAGTTACTTTCCATTTTCTACTTTCTCATGTAAACATCATTATTCTCAATAAAATATATTGCCATTTTGACAAACGAACGACTGTGCTATATTTGCTCGAAAATGTAGTGTAGATACAAATATCGGAAATGTAACACAGAAAAAGTAGAACAAGATTCTGAATGTAAATACTAGCCTCTTTCTGTAAGTGAAATATCTTATTTAATATTCCGGAATCACTTTATGATAATTATTTGCTGAAATTATATTACAAACATGATTTCGAAAGATTTATATTGACAAAAAATTTGGGACAAAAATGTTGCTTTTGATAATGCTAGCCTAAAGAACATGGATCTAAGGAAGTGTAACATTTTAAACATTTTATTCAAAAGTATTGTACAACGCTGGAATTATCATTGTGAAAACAGATTGTTACGGATTCGTGCTATATGGTTTATGGTACATTTCATATTTTATTAATTCAGCTTAGCTACTATCGGCAAAGAAAAGTTTTCTTCGTGAAATTGTACAATTTGACCATCTCGCATTTACAATACTAGAAATTAAAATGCTTTTTAGGTATCTTGTTTTTACACATTTTCAGAGATATCTTTCTGTTTTATATAAAAATATCTTTACTGAAACCGATGACTTTAGTCAACTTTAGTTTAGATGACTTTTTTCTCCCCGTGTGTGGTCAGATATTATGTTTAGTGCTGATACTGGAAAAATATTTTTTATAAAAATATCTTTACTAAAACCTTTTAGATTACTTTTTTCTCCCCGTATGTGGTCAGATATGTTTAGTGCTGATACTGGAAAAATATGTACTAAATAATGTAAACATTAAGTATCACATATACTAAAGAAATAAATATTTCTTAAGAGTTTAGATCTTAATTTGATGTTGAATGTACACAGGAAGTGTTTCTTAATCTCGAAATCAAGAAGGATACATACTTTGAAAACTGCGTCAGTACTCGTAATTATAACCAGTACGAGTACTGACTTACTCTATACTTCAAAACGTGTAATATTCTCAAATAATCCCATAATCTCTCTTTGATCAGCTTTTTATATTCTATTTATATTGAATATTTTATAAAAAGCTGATCCTTATTTATATATATAAGCCTAATTATACAAAAGTCACTTTTGAGTCAAATTACCAATTTAAACTTGCACCGTCCATCCTACCCTTAATCATTTCAACGGATTTATTCTCTTATAACAACACTTGCAATCATAAAAGTTATTTCAGTTCAAGAAACTTGTCTCAGAATTAAACTCTCAGTTTCCCAACCTACAACATTCTATCTCCAATTCCCTTTCAGGCCCACCTAATTCCACCCTCTCCAGCTCCCCAACCCTTCCAAACCCTCCCCCAGATCCCCCAGATTCTCATCTCCTACACCCCCTTCCTCTCGACCCAAACCCATTCAAACTCCCACGTCGCTTCTGTCCCCTCGAACCCGGAAGAAGAGCAGTCGCTCGCGCGCGCCGTCGAATGCACCGTTGCGGAATGCGCAAAAAAGGCCGACTCCCGCGAAACCCTCGGCAACTCCTCCGTTTCGTCCCGGCCGGGCCCTGGCTGCAACAATTTACGACGGCAATTAATGCGCAAGAGTAAACCGTGCATAGCGCCTATGGTTAGCCGGCCGGGCGACGGAGACGCGCGATGGAAATGTACCGGGCGGCGGACGGAGACCGCGCGCGCGCGACGAGGACGCGGCGGCCGCGAGCGAGACGGAAGAGGCGAAGGCACCGGCGCACGGGGCAGACTAAATAATATTATAGGTGGTGTTCTCACGGTCCCGGGACGCCCGCGGGCCAACGTACACCCCTCCCGCGACTTCGCCCACGCCGCTCTGAGCGATCCCGGCCGCTAGACAAGGACGCCCGATGGGTCAAGGGTCAGCTCGCGCTCGCTGACCGTCACCGGGCGACGGTTCCTTCTCCTGCCGACGCTCGTTTCTCCCGCTCCGCCGTCCCCTCCCGGCAGCTCGTTGCATCCTCGTCTGCCTCGCGCGCAAATCCGGACCACCGTTCCATTCTCTCACACCCTTCCTCCTTGTGAGAGGAGCGCTCTTAATCACCCACTGACTCTCGCTTGACTGACTGACCGACTGGAACGAACGTCGTCAGGCAATAGAGGACTCTTTAGGGATCCGAAGGATTCAAAGAATTTGAGCGAGTTTGGAGACGGGGTGGCTGGATGGAGGGTGAAAATGAGTGGATGGTTGGTGGAGAGAGTGGTGCAGTGTGGGAGTTGGATGAAGATGTGTTGAGGGGAGATTGGTAAGCGGAGAGGAATGTTGATGAGCGATAATCCGACGAGTGGAATTCGCGCGGAAAGAGTGCATATTCGTTTGAATAGGCGATACGGGGTATCGCAGAATCAATAGCAATAAAAGCGCAAGCGCATTATCGTTCACTCATTATCTTTATGCAAATAATCGCGACGGCTAATTCCCGGCGCGGTAATGGCGGCGTGGAGTAAACTGGCGCAAGAGTGAAATTACATGCTTTTTTGCCGTATGAATTCTGGTAAAATTACATTGACCCAGTAATAACACACGGGCTACGAGGTAATTTTATACAATATCGGTAAGTATTTACCGAACGCGGATAAAATTACGTGGAGTACGTACTACGTGGAGTAGGTACTCGCGGAGGAAATTTATATCATAATCTCACCTGCTTAATGTTTTCTTTGAAGCAAAAAAACGTAGTTTAGATTATCAATATCCAGCCAAGAAAAACGAAATCTAGAAGGATTCCGAAAAATGAGTTGCATACTAAAAATTAAACTACATGTACAGCACACATTTAGTGTTTATTCAGAATAAACGTTTTACATAAATGTAATTTTTACTGATAGATATTCCTCTCACTGCAAAAACTCCGCAAGGTTAGATGTCTTAATTAAGACATTTTATGTCTTATTTTAAGATAGTACGAGTCTTCCCTCCTATCTCTTCAATATAGAGTTCTTCAAGTCACTATAAAGCATCTTAAAAACTGGGACAAAAACATCTTAATTAATTTTTTAGTGAACTCTGAGTAAAGTTGATATTTCACGCCAAAGATTTGTAACAGCTTCTCCTTCGACGTAATCGAGACAGAAACCGTCTTACCGATTCGAGCGCAATTACAAATACATCATTCCGTTTCCATTCTCCACTCACCAGCTCTTAACCATGACGCAATTACCTACTCAACTTAATTTGGTTACTGTTAGCAGAGCCGATAAACATCGTATAAAATTATCTATCATACCTATCGACTTTTCTCCAAGTCGGTATATCAGCCTCGCGTAAACACACCTCCGCGCTGTTACACTCTACTCCGAGTTTGAGCGTCAGGTTTCTCGAGTCGCGTTACACGAATCGCACCGCGCTCACAATTCACCAGTCATTTTCGAATTATCGTCGCGCTCTCAAGGATCGGACGCCGACTTGGAAACGCTTCGTCCGATTACAATCGACGATCCTAGGCCACTGATTGTTCTTAATAGCCGTGTAATTGTTTCATTTCGACACGCTCGTTTTAAAATATGGGTCGACTTACGACTGCTCGCTATTGATTCGTGACACGGGAAAAAAAACAATTAGAGATAAATCTCTCCGAAACAATTGATACCACTTTTCGCGATCGTGAGAAGTCGATTGCACTGGGATTCCGCTCGAAAACGTCACACCAGTGCAATCTATGTGTCACGCGGAACAACTTCTCTTCCATTTCAATATCAAAAATCATCTAGTAGAATCGTACATCATTATGCCCTGAAACAATTGAACCTAATCACCTTCAATTCAGCTGGAAAAAATTACCCATCTGAACTTTAAGTGATGTAATCAACATTTAGTTTTATAAACCTCGATCAGATTTTTACCTGGTTGGAAAAAAATGTGAACAAGTTTGCTACATCGTTCTACCTATATGGAATACAAAACCCTAACGTTTAGAATTCTTATCCTGAGTATTATTTGCAATACTGACAATGCTTTAGAAAGCATTGTCGAAAACGCAGACGACACTTCTAACATTTCTTGTAACGTGAAATGTCGCGTATACAGTTGAAATATAGATTAGAAGTTAGTCGATAACATTGCCAAGAAGCTTAGACACCGTTTTCCAAGAGTTGCGGAATACAAACCTCGAGTTGATTACCAACTTCTTTAGTACTTGACTTTAATTGCGAATCTAATACTTTAATTTAATTACTTCATTGGAAATAATTAGAAATGCATAATGATTAATGGTAATGATTAAATAATCGTTAATTACAAAAATCAATTATTAAATTGAAATGATGAAAAATATCTAATGTAAAATTTTATTTGTAAAATTTTAAATAATCGGAAAACATTTGTAAAGTTATATATCAAACTTTATATATAAGAAATCGTAGACAATTCCTTAATTAAAACAAAAAAACTTTTAACAGAGGCACGTATTTGCTTTGTTACATATTAAAAGGAATATAATGCAGAAATAAAGCGTTTAATATCAAATAATATTATACAAATATTAAAAAATGTTAGATGTCCGACTAAAATTATATTTTCATGATATTTTAAAAATATTCTAAAAATATTAAAATATTGTAAACATGTTTTAAAAATGTTTTTTAAACATTTTTTAAATAGTGATAATTCGGCGATTTCACATATGAGCTTATGTGTGGCGCTGTGATATCGCTGTGATGTCAAATTTGTGACTCGCGTTTATATCACACTGACGCGGACATTTCCAATCACTTGCGACTCACAAGCGGATCACATGTTAAATCGCCGTGATATCACTGCGAATCACAGTTTTGACTAAATATGTAGAACATATTTATATAATATTTTTAACATTTTATGAATATTAAACATATATTTAATATGTTAATAATTATATTTAATTTCAATCATATTAAATATTGATATAATATATTATTAAAATAATATTCAAAAAATTATTTTAATATTTTAACCGCAGTGAAACATTGTCGAAAAGTTTTAAACCACTCAGTTAAACTTCGTAACAATAGCGGGGATTCGAACCCCAGCCCTCCACGCAGAAGTCTGAAAGCATAACCACTCGGGCAAAGTCATTACACCTCGTTCGAAAGTTATATTTTAAGTTTATTCGAACAGTAACATTTGAATGAATAGAACTTTTAAACGAGCTTCAGAAGTATAACGGCTTTGGCCGAGTCGTACTTCTCCATGTTTGTCAGCCTGAAAACATAGAGAGTGATATACCGCTTAATATAGGTTAGAGTGCAGACAGAAGTAGTCACACACAACTATACTCGTGACGTTTCGTGGTGCACTGACTGTAAAGTGTTAAAGGACGAGGGTTCAAATCCCCGCTATGGCAAGGTCGTTTTTTTAATTGATTGGTTGAAAGATTTTCGATTACGAGACACTGCGATTATTTATAATAATTTGTTAAATATTTTAAACGTATTGTTTAATATATTTTAAATACAAAAAATGTTACATCAATATGTTTAAAACATTTGAAAAACATTTGTACAATATTTTAAAAATATCTTAATAATATTTTAAAAACGTTTTCAAAATATTTTTAAAATATAAAGAAAAATTTGTATAACTATTTACGAATATTATTTGCTGATAGGGTACGTACATCCATAAAAAGCCCCGAAAATACTTTCCCCCCCAAAATTACTTTTCGGGTACTTATCACCCACAAAGTTAACCATTTGACAAGCTTATCCCAAAAATTAAAATATTTAAATATTATAGATGATTCGCTATAATATCTATTTTTCTACTAAAAAATAGATTCACAAGTTTAAATGTGGAAAAATATATATTGCTATGTTTGAATATTGTGTAAGTGTAAAGTAATAATGTAAAATAATAATATCTTAAGGTTTTGGTCGGAACCAATATTATGCGGATACAAATTTGTTTTCATAAAATAGAAGCCATTTTTTTTAAATAAGGGGCAAAAAACCGACATTTTTTTTATTAACCGTAAATAAACAATCGATATTTTGAAAATGTTTTGGTTGGTGCCTGCAGTAGCCCGATAAATTGTAGTTGCGATAATTTCTTGGTTATGCTTGGACTAAATGAAACACTTAAATTCACGGAGAAAAAAATGTAGCTGCCTCTGTTAACCTCCAAGCTTTGGTCGACAAAGCAGACACTGTTCAGCCACCAACGCCACCTAACCCAAGCAGTGACTGTTACAGAGCAATACAGTAACTGCCCCAAAACAGTCGTACCAAAACTTGGGGCGGCTCTCGTCCCAACATTGGAAGATCTGTCGCTCGGACCGGGGCAGCAGAAGTCCCATTTGAGACAGCGCTTGCACCATATTGGGACGTGAGCCACCTCAAAAGCCTAAGGTGAAACTGTCACTCTTTATTTCGTACAGCACTTGCACCAATTTTTTTTCCGTGTAGGCTCATGGAACAGAGGCAGTGCTGGGCTGACATTAACAAACACTACTAAACTTTTTTCTCCGCGTGATAAACAAACCTTTAACCGTCTCAGGGTATTCCACTCCAGTTCCACTGAATCACCCAAAGTGTTTCAACTCCACGATTCAAATTAAACAAATTCCCCTCCCCCAACTCATTCTGATCCATCACCCTGAAATCTCATCCGAAATCCGTCTCGCAAGAATGTTGCTCCTCCACCCGCGAACAATCAATCTATAAATAATCAATCCCATGATTGATCGCGCGCAATCAATCGCGCGTCATCAGCGCGCTCTCTCGGAACACACCTCCCATCCCCGGAGCCTTCCCAGAAGCGCGAGGAATCGCCGCCGATCGGCGTGTAATAGTTTCACTTCGACTGTGAAATACCGGAGGGTGGTCTCGTGCGTTGGGCCGTCGTGCAGCGTAAACGCTTCTCGCGAGGTGCCCTTGTTTCGAGACGGCGCCGGGGGAGGCCGCGGCTGCCCGCTGCGTAGATAATTAGATCGCTACCAAGCACCTCCGACGCGTCGCTCGGCTCGTCCCATTTCGCTTTCCGAAAGCCGGCCCATTTCCCGCCGCTCGCGGCTCATTTTTTACGGCGCGCGCCGGACCCCAGCTGCGTGCGCCGGATTGATTCGTCCAATTACGTTAAACAATCTGCGCCGGGCAATCCGATCGCGGAGCCAACACAAAGGGTCCGTCCACTTTGATTCAGCCGTACGTGTTAATCAACCAGCCCGGAACCCGCTTATGAATTATGGGCCGCGCGCACGAAGAGCGATTCTCGAAATTGGAATTCGCGGGCCGCCGATCGGTAATGGCGCGCCATCTGTTATCGGGCCCTGATCCGCGCGAGGCATTGACACGCTCCGAGGCCGTTCCCAGTGTCTCTAATTGATGTATCGGGCACGCAGATAAGGATCATCGCGCTCGTTTGTCAATTTCCGATCGGGCACCGATGAGTTAAGACGTTCAGCGGGGACGGAAGGTACGGGTTATATATGGCGGCTGTAAAATGGTACCGGTCGCCAGGAACGTCGCCGAAGTGAAAAAAAGATGTTCATAATTTAGACGTAACAGTTAATGGGCGATCCGGGACGCGCGGAATACGTAATGAACGGGGGAAGGGGGATTGGAAAAATTGGGCCTAGGGAATTTACTCCTTCAGGAATCCGAAGTGACAAAAGCTCGAGCGGCGCGACGTGACGTGAAATTTATTTGTCCGAAGCGATTGCGCCGAGCCATAAATAACCGGTCGCCTCGTTGACCTGAAATGTTTGGATGCCGAGGTGGCTAGAGAAGGAGATCGTGAAGGCGATCGGGGTGAAGTATGTACGTCCTTTAAAAAGAAACGCATCACCGGGAGGCAAAGCGTGATTCCATTAGTCAGAAGCTCACCACTGTTCTCGAGGTCGGGAGCCTCGTTTGGGGATTAAAAATATTTCACATCACCCGGTCGGAGGGACGAGAAAAATGGAGCTTGGTCGCAATTCGATTAGCCGCGTTATCGCGGCGGAATGTAAAAAATGTGACGAATCACGCTCTCATTTGATGGTAATATTTTTTCGCGTGCTAGTTACATCTATATCCGCGTCCCGGTTTCGGGCGGAAACTTCGGTCGTCGCAGCCTCTCGAGGTCGGAATTTTTTGGCAAAGCTACTTCTGAAATATTTTAGCACGGTAGTCGTCGGAACGGTCCGAGACGTCAGCGGGAGACCAGCGAACAACGCCGAGAGATACTAGCGACGATTTGTCATAAATAGTATTGGCGAAATTCTGCCGCGCTCTTTCATTAACATTTTCGGCTATAATGCGCGAGCAAAAAGACGCTCTATCCATAAATTCGTCGATGCTATGATTTACGGTCCGCCGGGTTTCGTTAGAGTCCGCCGTTGAAAAATCGTTCAGTCGACCGGACCGACTAATGGAATAATAGTAAAAAGCGTTCGTGTGCAAAAAAAGCAGCTAGCCGGCAATATTTGGACTGCGCGACTCCATCACAGAGACGGCTTCGTGAAATCGATCCATGCATCACGGGCAATTGATCTCAGTGGTGAATTTAAATGCCTAGTGGCAATTTGAGTGAGAATTTAGAATAATCCTATTTGAAGGATTAGTTAGTTATACCTTGAGACTTATTTTAATCAGCTGATATAGTAATACAATTTCTATCAAATATGTTACTAAATATTGCGACACACTAAATCCGAGTGGGAAAGAAACAAGTATCCCAGTACAGGCCCGACTCTGGCACGCTAGTAATTTGGCGTGATATTATCATTCCAATACTGGCCCAGTACTGGCAACTCTGGCACTCTGGCGTGTTGTTATCATTCCATACTGACTCAGCACTAGCAATTTGGTACTCTGGCAATTTCCTACTGGGACAGAAATCACGACATATCGTGTCTCTGTTGGGACGTTACTTTAGCTTTGAAAAATTGTTTGCAGAAGAAGGTAGTAAAATTTACTCGATAATTTATTAAAATTTATTACACCAAATGGGAACAGGTAGTGCAAGTTACAGCATTCTGCTCCGACAGAGGCACCCTAAGTCGCAATTATTATATGGTATAGTAAAATTTACAGTCAATTTTTCAAATTTTAACACATAATTTGTTTAACTGTGATATACTTTGGGACTAAAGACACCGAAAGGGTTTCGCAATGAGACACTTTTTTCAAGTATGTATTAATGTCTTGATACTTTAACCATGTGAAGACCGCGTGACACTATTTTTTACAGTGTGAATCGTTCATTTTTCTGCAAAGATAGGATCAAACATTTACAACTTCAAAGACTTTTTCTTTGATTAATGCCGCTCTTTCACGTCTTAAAAAAGCATTCTCTAAACCCAGAAAAAAACATTCAAAAAGTCCAATTCAAAACCCGCTCTATTTTGCAGACCGGCCAGGTTTAATTTCGCACTGCTTCGTTCGTATAATCGTAAAACATTATGATATTACCGCGTGAAATAAGTCGGCGTACAGCATTCCCATACGGTTGATATCATAAATTATCAGAATAAACACAGTAAAGGTCCTTTAAAATAACACGTCTCCTCTGCCATAATACTCGCGATTAAAATAACGACGAGGAAAAAAAGGCGCGCGGAAGGGGGCAGCGGGGGAAGCCCGGCGTCGCTTCCCAACGCATACTGCCCATGTAAGTTGCACGTTCGCGCAAATTCGATATCCCAGGCGTACGTCGGCGCGTTGCCGCGGGGTCCAATCAGCTGTAGCGCGCCATACGAGTCCGTGTCTGCGAGCCCGAGTAACCCCCAAAATGCCTGGCAGGGGGTCTCTCATCGGCTTCTCCTTCCTCCTTTGAAAGCATAAGGATGCCTGTCACCGATAGTGATTTGTTGAGTGTATTTGCATTTTAGATTTAGGCTGCCGCGCCCGTCTCTCTCGCTCGGCCCCCCGCCCCCCTCATTTTTCTATTCCCCCTCGCGCCCGTCCGCATTCTTTTTCTTCCGCGGCGTTATTTATTCCCTCGTTTCTTATTTCTCTTAGCGCGCGCGACCTCTCGTCGCTTCTTCAATTTTCGTTTTCGAGAGGGATGCGCGCCGAGACGGAGACAGAGGCAAACGGTTGGCTTAGGAATGACATTAGTCATATACCATCTCCCGGTCCGCTCGGGGACTTGTTTATGTACGTTTAAAGAATGATTAGGCGGCGGCGTCGCGCCGGGGGGCATTGTGCCACCCCCAGCTCCTCGCCATCCTGCCGGCCCCGAAGCCGCCTCTGAAGGCTTAAAGCCGTTCCGACTAGAAGGTCCAATTTTCGGTGACTCCAGCACGAAATGGGTAGGATGGCGCCCCAGTTTGACATCAAAGTGGCATTATAACGAGGTTAAGTGTCGGAATTGAAGGCGAGGCGGTTGTCAAATTGCTGGATTTCAGAGAAGAGCTATTTTCTGGAGTTCCTTGTTACCTGAACGTTACCACTGTTCCTTGCAACCTGCGCTGAGAGAAAGTGTAGCAGTTTTGTGCAGATCCACCAGCTTAAGTTGAAAAGACGAAGATTACATGCTTGGGTCAAATTAACGTAGAACTGAACTTACTCCAACGAGAATGCAATAGTTAAAGTCAAGAGAGTTCAAATTGACAAACATAATTTATTTAGAAGTTCTGATAATGATCACTTTATGATTGCATAAGACGTTACCATCTAATGTCAAGATTGAAGCAACGTTATCGTTAAACTGAAGTACACTACAAAAACAAGTGTCTTATTTTGAAACACTTTGATATAGAAGACACGAAAAGTGTTTCAAAACAAAATGGTTTTACCCAGAAGAAACAACAAAGATGTTTCAATGTCTCAAAACGAAACACCAATGAGACACCTTCTTTTCTAGTGTAAGTGTCGTTCCTAAGTACTAACCCCCTTAGAAAAATTGGAAGTCTGAGATCATAGACCGCGAGCCAGTCTGTTGACATACTGATGTCATGTCGATGCCATCCTACTGCCAGACTGAGAATAAGGCAACGAGATGGCAAGGGGATTGCAACGATATGGCATCAGTATGGCAATAGTCTGGCTCGCGATCATGATCCAGTGTGTTACCGTACTCTTGCCATACTAAAGCCATCATGGGCCAGATTACAGTAGGAAAAGTACCAAACAACATAAATGTGATCTTTTGTTTATAAAAAGTAGGTTTACAGAATGTTGAAATGTCGCTTGCGGATGGTTATATTATATTTAAAGTTTAGAAAACGTTGCCACCTGCTGGAGAAGAGCTCTAATTGTATCAGATACCTTAGGTATCTGATGCAAGGGAGGTAGAAGATTCTTCTGTTAAATTCTTCAACATATGCTGCTGAGTGTACAGAGTAGCAACATCAAGATATTTAGAAAGTACCCCCGAACTCTCCTTGATCACATCAGCATGAGGCATATTTTCTCGGAGCACGTCAAGAAGATTCTGAAGAATGCACTGAAAAAATGTATGGTTGGCACCAGTATACACATGGTTGTTGTGCACAGCAATACTGTTAGGTTACGCCAAACATACGTATAGTTGCCCCAAACGTACATATGGCTGTTTCAAGCAAATGTATGTTTGCAGCAATCATACTGGGTGTAATAATACAGGTATGGTTGCTACAATCGAGTCAGTTTTTTCAGTGTCGAAAGTGTACGAAGGCCCTTTTGATTAAACGGATTTTCAAAGCGGCTGTCACGATATTTAACACTGCGTAATATACCTTTCGAAATGTGTCTTTCTGTTGGTGATGCACGGGATATATGGGTTGGCTGATTTTCTCTAAGGTACGTAGTACTTTTCTTGTCCTAGGTTCTATTGGAAGTTTAATTTCCAAATTCTCTTCTATTTGAATTACGTTATCATAAATATGATCAAAGTAATCTTGAGTGCATATATCTGTCAGGTATCTAATTACGAACACCGCCGCTAGATTAGCAGGTAACAGAAACTGTTATGTCTGGCTAATTGTTCGCAGATACGGACAATTCAGTACCGATTTTCGTGGTACTAATAGAAATTACTAACAGCACAGCGGTAAAAATACGTCATATATAGTTATTAATACAATTACTTAATAATGTATTTTATTTTCTCATAATATTTTTTTTATACAGGTAATTCAAAAATATCGTTCGCACTTCGGACGAAAAAACCTATTTTGAGCCCTTGGTACAAAATATACTATTATTTAATACCTGCACGAAAAATGCCACTCTATGTCCATATTTATAGGGAAGAGAGTGAGTGATTTCTGACCCGTGTCTTTTTTGTCTCCCTTTTTGTCTTGCTTTTCCATTGTACTCATTAACGAGTTCAAGACTTTCGTTGAAACATTCAATGACCCAATGGGAAATTGCCAGAGTTGCCAGAGTTGGGAAGACTCTGACCCAGTACTGGGATGATAACGTCATGCCAGAGTACTGGAGTGTCAGAGTCGGGCTATTACTGGGCCATTTGTTACATTCCCGCTGGGGATGTTTCGTATCACACAACTAGGAATATCTAGAAATCTCTATGTATATGGTGGTGTCATCAATTCGCATTTACAAGGATATCATATAACCGTTTTTTCTGTCAGTTCTTAGAAATTTAAAAAACATTTTGTACCAGCAACTCCTCAAACACCAGCAGCCAAATAAAAAAACAGGATTGATCAACAATTGACGAGGACTAGTGAACGTCGAACAAAGCCCCGGAACGCGAGCGGTCGTCGTTTCCCACCGATCACCTCGCGCCTCGGAGCGGATCGTTACGCCTCAAGAGGACGAGCGCTGCCTCGACCGCTCGAACCGGCGGTGAATTAAAAACCGCTCGCGCAACTCGTTCGGGTTTTATGCTCGGGCAACCGATTTCCACGGCGTAACGTCGCGCGCCGCGGGGTAGCTCTAGTTAGCGGTGCCCTCTTACTTTCTACCTCCTGATTACTGTCATTCGTCGGTCTCTTTTTCACGCCGCCACTCGGTTGTGGGAAACCGGACCCACGAAAACCGCCGACTTTCTCCCGCCGATAATCCTAAGCTGCGACCAGTTCCTCGGTGCGAAACAAAACTCGTCAGGGGGAGGGCCCAGTCACCCGGGGGGGGGGGGAAGAGAGGATCGGGGCCCTCAGAAAAGGAGTTCGATTCGTCGTGCATTCCGCCGACGTAGCCGTTGAATGACAGATCGATAATTGATCATTATTATCGCATGACTGAGGCCTATTGTCGTGCCTCCTCCCCAGGGAGGCCGGGGCCCCTTGGAAGCGCGCGCGGGGCCGCACCCTGTCGCGCGAGCAGCCGGGTCAGGGGTCAGCGAGGCTACGTGGGCACCCGCTGCGAGTGTCGCGCAGCGTTCCCGCGCCGAAACACCCCGACGACATGTCCCGGCGCGGACTTTTAAGGCGCGCCGGTGCCTCATAAGGCGACTGATAAATCGGTATCGTTGCGATCTTTCGGCGCGCTCGCGGGGACGCCAATTTCCGCGGCACCGCGCTAATCGAGCCGCCCGGGAACGCGAACTATGAATGGCACCGGGCGCAATAAATATCGGCCCGCTCGGCGCACAATATCGCGGACGTTACGTGCGGTGCCGGATAATAAAATATGAATCCGAACGCGCATTTACGTAATAGACGCGCCATAAATTGCGCCCGCGCTCGAGCAAATTGATATTAGTCGGTTGTAAGTGCTCGGCCGCGAAAGTTTAATGGACGCCGATTGGCGCGAGTGCATGCGGGGCAAAGGGGATTAGATATATTGGAATTTGGATGTCTGCTTGAACGCTCGACGGTTGCCGCAGAGCGGGTTATTAAGTGGACGCGCCGCGAGAGTGTCTCGTTGCGAGCGATCGCATCCGGCTCGAAGGACCGGATTCGTTTGTCGGGAACGACGACACCACGAGCCAGGGTGGCTGTAAAATTGAATGGGAATCATGCAAGTTACTTAGAAGATGGATTTTAGAGTCACTTCGTCTCTAACTTCGGTTTATTAAAGAGTATCGGCGTTGAAAGTATTATCGGGGGTGGGAAATTACAAAGATATGGTTTTAGATGGTTTGACGACGATTTTTAGAAGAATCTCAACCAAGTAAAGAATGGTGAATGATATTATCCGGCTCGAAAGACCTAATTCATTAGTCAATAAAACAATTCCGACACTAAATTATTATAATCCAACTGAGTTAGAAACCGATTTTAGAGAAATCCCATCGAGTTATACCGTAGAGTTATGATTACATATTGAATAAATGTATTCAACTCGAAGGACCAGGTTGATCACAAAAACAAGTTCAAGTTTATAGCTCGGAATGTTAGAGCTCATTTAAGGTAAACATTTCGAGAGAATCCTCAAAGAACTCCCCGATCCGGTTGCTGCATAGCTCGGCCTCCTTGCACTTTTTGTTCGCAGCGAATTTGACTGGCTGTTGCAAAACGTCGTAGACGGTTTATCGATGAGATTGAAAAGCTCGGCAAGGGTCCGCGGTGCACGGGGTTCCCGGAATACTCGGCTTGTGTAAAGCCAGGGTTTCGCCTCGGTGATCCGGACACGACCCTGCCTCCGCCGGAGAACATCGAAACGCAGGACGTATTGCTCTGTCACCCAGACCTTGCTGATCTATTAGTTATGAATATGTTGCCCACGGCGATACATGCCCGGTCCGTTCCACCGAAAATATGTACGGCCGGGCTCTCGAGGTACAGCTATATTCATTCCGAAATATGTCACGTAAAGCATAGGCCGCGCGAAGGACCACGTGGTGATCGGCTGAAAGAGGCTCGGGCAATGAAAATGCATTTTACATTTGGCCTGCGAGTAAGCGCACTGGCGCTCCGGTCGATAAATCACTCTCGGTATGTTTACCGGCGCGCTCGTGAGGATGATAGATCTTGATTTGCCGATTTAAAAATAGATCATGCCGGGCCGTCGCGATCGGACACGCTGATACCACGATGCACTTTGACGCTTTCGAGAAATGTTGATTGATGCCCGATGATAGTTGCGATGGTAATTGCCTGGTTGCCAAATTCTCGTCGTGGGACTCGGACGCGTCCCGCCCTGACGGCTCGTATCCTCTCGACCCAATTCGCCCGACATCTCGCGGATCTCCGCAGTTTACCGTTCCATAAAACGAGCTGCAAAAGCGCGTTTCCCTCGGAAATCGCATCGGTCGTTGACTCCTGTGAGAAGCGCGCAGCATTTGCGATACAATTACAAAACAATGCCCGGCCTGGCTCGAATTTCGCAAAGCCGAGAGGCGAAAAAGGGTCACCCAGGGGTCAGCGCGGGGTCAGTGGTACGGGCCGGCCGTAATTTTGCCGGCTGTTAACCCGCTCGTAAAGAGGGCGTCAGGACCCCGCGAACCGCGCCAACTTTCTTAACCCCGAACGCGAAGAAGACATTTATGTCGACTATCCGCGCGCCACCTATGTTCATAATTTACGCGCGAGGGGCACGCTCTCGCCTTCCCCTTTTCCCCTCTAGCTCGCCCGGCTCCCATCTCGCCCATCATTTATAATCCAATTGAATCAATCAATCGGAGACCCCTTTTTTCGGCACCGAAATTTATCGATCGCACCGGGATAAGAATTAAGCGAGAGCATTCCGCGTCGCGTCCCCGGCGAAACGAAAAAGATTGAGCGGCTGCGGCGTCGGCGGGGCGCGGGACGGGCAAAAAGGTCGGACGGTGGGTGCGGGTCGCCATTAAGCGGACCCCCTGCCGTGTGGCCCGCGGCAACCCTTCACAAAAAACTGTAATTGGAAATACTTTTCCTCCTTTTTTCCTGAAATAATTTATGAATGCCGAGCGGCCGCGAGAGCCGATCGGGGGCGCCCGAATCGCAATCGCGCCCGATAATTTGTCCGTGTCGTGCTGCGCGGGGTGAAGGGTGAGTGCGAGCGCGCGCGTGAACGGATACGGGAGGACTCGGCAGCCGCGCCGAGTGCCATTATCAATTTGCGTGATTCTCGGCTTTTATAATGAAGACGCAATGAGTGGCTGGGCCATCGACAGCCCGGCTCGTCCACGGCGGGCTTGTAGCAATTATAACGGCGCCACCCGCGAGGCTGAGCCAATCGTGCCCCCGCGTCGCGCCCGCTGCACGCACGTATCAATCGGCGTGCGAGCGGCCCGATAATTATCGGCGGCCCGGGCCCGAGCGTCGCCGCAGCTGCGTTACAATTTGACGCATCATCCTTCAGGCTACCGACGCGGCCGGGTCGCGCTGCGAGTGTCGATTAGCGGCGCTGCACCGACGAGGTGTAATTTATGCGACCGGCGGGATGTGCTGGTACCGTTACGGCGATCCCGAACGAGGTGTTTTAATTTCGGCGAGGTGTGCCGTAGTCGAAGAATTCTATTGAAAACCATTCGTAAATGATAGGTGTCTAGAATATTCATGGTGCAAATTGGATTATCTACAGATGGATAGAATTTAGTGAGGTAATTTGTAGTACTGCATTGGGTTGTGATACAAAGTAACACTGTTAAACATTTTCAGAGTTAAGCGTTTTGATGTAAGGTGTAAATTGTTACGGTAGGACATATCATTCGATAACGGTGTAAATTTTACTCCGTGTCAGGAGTAAAAAATATGTTATAGAATTTAGATCTGCTAGGCTTCATAGAGAGTGAATATCTATAACAGGGTAATATACGATCACTCGTATAACCTATTTACACCGGATTTTTAAGGGGAAGGGCAAGTTTGAATCAGCTATTTTTAACTAACTGTACACTGTTTTCGATTGCAAATATAAACCGGCCGGAAAGTTATATTACTTCCCTCGGGAAGAAATGAACAACTTTCCGAACAACTTTCCATTACTCGGCGGAAATTGAGTACTTTCATTGCACTTGATACCACGCGTGTATCATGGCAAGCACAACGCGTGTATCATGGGAAGTATATTTAATGAAAATTCTTTATTTTTGTAAGGGAAAAGAGTAGTTGATATTTTAACGATGCTTCAAATATAAATAATAATGAATGTTACAATTTTTTAATTGATACAGTTTTATTGTAAGGAACAAAGCTGGTCCGGGAGACGTTGCATAATTCTGAATCGAAAATAGCAAAGCGGGTTCGGGGTCACATCCCATGCAGAAAAAAATCTGGCAACAGCATGGCGAAGGATGATAACAGGCTGATAACAGGATGATAACAGGCTGGCGAAGGATGATAACAGATCATGATCGCGAGCCATACTGTTGCTATACTCATGCCATATCTTTGCCATTCCACTCCCAGTCAACAACGTTTGCCGCAATGTCGTCACGGTGACGTCGCGGCGAGAATGATTGGCCACCGAAAAATGTTTACTGCCTTTGTAAATCACGCTCTGAATTATGCTTTGTGTCTCCGAACCGGCTTTGCTTTTCCCGATTCAGAATCACGCAAAGCCCGGACCGGCTTTGCGGAAATGTGGCATGCCACATCACACGTGTGGGGCTTATCAGGAATTGATGTGACAATCGTGATCAAATGATTCCTGATTAAACCATACGAGGGCCTTATGAGGTATTCCAATGAGGCATTGAGTTGAATGTAACGGTTGGAATCGACGTGGCCCTGATGTAGCATGCCTCATCAGAAAAACTGATCAGGTAATTTTGATGTGGTTATGATATGGCAACCTGATCATGGCCTTATCAAGTTTTGATTAGAATGCCACATCACTGGATGAAGCTCAACATGATCAGGGCCACATCATGTTATGATAAGGCATGACACATCATAACCTAAGCATCGACGGTTCAATTCTCGTCTCAGTCATTATATTTTTTTTCGACACAATATGAGTCTGATGAGAATTCCTCATCATATCCACATCAATTTCAACCGTTATATCGATAGTCAGGGCCTGATATGGATGCCTGATGAGTTTCTGATCAGGTGATGTGGCATCCTGATGAGGCCCTCATCTCAGCATAATCACATTTTTTACTAGGGGCGTATAGATTTCGATGTAAACGGAATGAAATAGACAATAATTTAATACGGAACAAGAAACTTCAAATAATGTTATGAATTGATTTGCACTATATGAGAAGTCATTAACACTTCAATGATACAAGCTTGCTGCAATTATTCAATGCAACTACACTTTATAGAAACACTGTTATCAACATTGGAAAAAACAAGATCAATATAGCACACTAATGCAGTCTCACCGACTCAGATTGCTGGTGTGTTCCCGTTAATGTGTTAACATGGTAAACCACTCCGTATATTACGTCATAATATTGTACTTTAGTTGGTATAAGTGTCTCTATTCAGACTCCACAAGTGTACTGAACAGAAAAATTGTATGTTATAGTTTTGCGAAAAGTCTTGGTTTCCACCCGAATATATATAGTATTACTATTCCAACAATCGCCTCAATAAAAATCATAAAAATAACAAATATACAAGAAAAAACCAACTGTACAATAAAAAATAGTCCGACACGGCTGGAAGCTATTTATGTAAAAATCATTAACGGAATAAATAACTTCATTTCGGAATCTGTTTTTTCGTTTGGTAGTTAAGTTTGTGTGTTTATTTATCTTGCAATTTTTAATTCATTTGAATGTTTTTGTATTTCCACACTATAAAGCACTTGTTTAAATTGTTCTCTTTAATGTGCATTATTAATGTGCATCACAGCCAACATGTATAACTAGCCAAACTAGCAAAATATGTTAACATTGTCATAACAAAATAAATAAACTTTATACCAACTTTAAGTTTCTTTACATAAGTTTTTGTTAAAGTTGGTATAAATAAACTTTCTATCAACGTAAAGTTGGTATAAACATCTTACTGGCAAATTTTCCATTCAAAATTCAATACTTCAAATTGAGTATGAAACAATGCAAACAATGGAACAAAATTTTCAGAAATAACGATGACTTCACTCTAAAAAATATCCAGATACCGTAGACGGAATCCGGCAACCATATCCGGAAAATCCGATCAAATATCGCGTGAG
>JABFPB010002617.1:0-19502 GCA_022817645.1 Ceratoteleas bidentatus
TCGAAAAATTCGAAATTCGAAGTTGAATTCGAAGCTTCGTAATATTCGAATATTCGAAGTTTCGAAGCTTCGTAAAATCAACAGCCCTAGACCAAATATGTTTCCTTTTTACTAGAGTATAACATAATTTTACGAATTTTTCACGTAATATTACTGTTTCAACTAATTGTGTGTATAAAATAACTGTCTTGTACAAAATTAGGTAATAATACAATTTTACGTGATCTTCACGTAAAATTACAGTGATCATGTAATTTTACGCGATTTTCACGTAAAATTAGTTTTCATGTAATTTTACGTATTATATAATATTTCGTGTTTTTTACACTACCTATTTACAGTGTATTTATTAATTTTGAATTTTGAGCTGAAAATTCAACACAACATTCTTGAAATTTTATTGATTGGATATATGGAATTTTAAAAAATCGATTTTTTGAGAAATCTACATGTATATTCCAACTTAAGTGTTTTACGAATGTGTTTTAAGATAAAACACAAAATGGGCCTAAAACACTTATAAAACACGTCGTTTTTGTGATTACTACGCCTTACTGTTGCCAGAATTTCCGCTAGGCTATTGTAAATGTTAGCAAACTGTTATTTTAGAATACGATGATCGCAAATTTGCTCAACGCTTCGAGTTTGAATCCTGTGTTTATATTTTATGAATGTACATTGAACCTTTCCGGAAAAAGTAAGAACAATTAAAATCTGGAATTGTAAATTTCGCGAATGATACAACTGCTCTTTGCTGACCTCGGCCCTTCCTCGCTACAGTTCACGCGACGTCATAGGGTGTCTTTCATTTTACCTAATAAAATGGATCAGAACGTCTTGCCAAGTCACCCTTCGCTGCTTGCTAGTTAATTAATGAGCTCACTGCACTGCTACACCGAAGCGAACCCTTATATCCATCGTTCCAACGCTCATCATATAGTCTTGCTTCTTTGCTCTCTGCCGTTCTGTCTGCTCATAGAAACAGCATTAAATCATACATCAGCGTATGTCGCAGTTGACGAGAGAAGAGAAAGATGAAGAGATTGAAGCACGGGAAGAGCTGTCGCAACTACCAGTTACAAACAGTGTTCACGAAAATTCAATTGATTTTATTTTGCACGAATACATTACTTTTAATTTTTTTCCTTCAAAAACTTCACAAACATTTCGTGTCCTAATAAGGTCGCGCAGGGGCTTATTTTGAGACACTCTATATTTTGACGGTCCTAAGAAAGGGGTTTTGTTATTTATTTATAGTTATAAGGGTTTATTTATAGTTTATAGTTATTTATAGCATGTTGGTTCAATCAACGTTGATTCAACGTTCCCGAAATCCTTGAGTCAACGTTGATTGAACGTTTTTGGATCAGTAATTCAACGTTGAGTCAACTTTCGAATGTCCGGGTAGGGGACGGTTGAATCAACGTTTTCTGCAAACATTGAATCAACCTTCAGTCAACGCTGATCAGGTTGAATCGACGTTATCGTCTCATCGATGAATTAACAGAGGTTCAAGGTTGAACAAAGACTGAATCAACGTTGATAATCATTAGAGTATTAAAGTTGAATCAACGTTGATTCAACGTTTGAGAATAACGTTGAATCAACGTGGAATCAAGGCATCGAGTGAATACATTAAAATTCCGCTACATACTATTAAAAAGCCTTAATCATTTCTTCAGCTTTGAGTCAACGTTGTTATCAAATGCTGATTCAACGTTGACTTAACTTTCTAACAATGATAACAAGTTGTTGGATCAACCCTCGACAGAGATGGGCAAGTTTGCGTTACTTTGGCTATAGACGTTACATGCGTTACGTGTAACGCGTAACGCGTAACGCTGGCAAGTTCCCTAGTAGAAATTTAATATGGGCTGAAATTGGGACCCATGAGGGCATGCCCAATTCCACGTTCGGCCCCACATGGAGATAAACGTGGTATGTTGTTGGCCCCCATGAGAGGTTGTAACGCCTTGCCCGTGAAATGTCAACATTGTTATGCCATCCTTGTGCCACATGGGGCAAAAGATATTTTATATGGGGGCCTAATGGGGCACGCCCAATGAAAAAAAAAGGCTGCCTGCAATGGGAGTTGAACCCGCAACCTACGGAATACGATCGGACGCTTATCCACTAGACCATCACACTCGACATATAGTTAAAACGAAAAGTACTTAAGAGGTAGTTGAAATATTCTCTATGCAAGCTGGGCAAGTCTACAAGGGCTCTAAGTCTGCCCCATGTCGGCACGCCCAGTTGGGCACATGAGGGGCCCACTCGGGGCCCGCCCAATGAGGGTCATTGTTAGCAATCCTTCATGGGGCCAACGTGGGGTCTACCGAAACCCCACAGTTTACCAGCATTGGCCCTCAATGGACATCCCGTTACATGCCTATGTAGTGCCCAAAGTCGGCACTCATTTGGGCCCTTTAACTTCCAAATGTCCACTCTCAATGGAGCGCACCCATATGGACCCTATATGAGCTCCAATTGGTTATGACGGATATTGGGCTTGCCCCACAAAAGCCCATGAGGGACCCCAACTTCAGATGGGGTTCGCCCTATGAAATTTCTACGAGTGTTCGCGTTACACGTTACAGCTTCCCTAGAATAAATAATTCTCGGACAATTAGTCGGACAAAGTAAAAAAAGATAGCTTTTGTCCGAATTGTTTGTTTACGTTTATCGGACTGAAGTCGGACATTTTTCAGACAATTTTGGGAATTGTTTTGTCCGATAAGTTGGACAAGAAAAGTCGGACATAATGTCGGACATTTCTCGGACATCTTTGTGATTTGCCGTATCTGATAAGTTGGACAAGAAAAATTGGACATGAAGTCGGACATAAAGTCGGACATTTCTGGGACATCTTCATAAAAACCTCAAAGTTTTTAATGTTCACAGCAATAATGAGAGCTGTCATCTGTCAAAATATATTTTTGACATGAAATTTAAATTAAGCGGTGCCAAAAATATTTTAAACTACGTACAGTACGTACATACATAATATACTTCCTCCAAGAATATCTCATCCAAGAATATAATATACTTGGAAACAGTCAGCATTTTTTTTCAGTGCAGCTTGTGAAGCTTCATGAAAATTTGGGTAATTAAAGTACATGAACAATGTTTCATAAAAATTTTATCTAATTCTGACGATTTTGATGTCACGATGCAAATACCTTAAACATTTGAAATATATATCGAAATATACCATTAAAATATTTCAAACGTCAAATTGTTAATTTAAAACAACTTATTTTATGTACAGAAAATGATTTATTAGTTTGTTTTTATAGCATGAAAATGTGGAAAATCGTGAAACATGAACATTCGACTTTGAAACGCTATAACTTGAAAGCAAAGAAATACGCTATCGTAATTTTTTGGTACGTGGTAATTCCATGTTTAAGGATTATTATCCCAAAATAAAAAAAATTTTTTTAATGTTTTTTTATTTAGATTTAAAAAATGTGTATTTTTGACTTTTGAGGCCCTAAAATCGGATTTAACCCGTTCAAAATGGGTTCCGAGTACATTTTTGTATAAAGGGAATTCCTAGTTAGCAGATACAAGCATTACCTGAATTTTAGAACAAGTTACAATGTTATTAATTTGAATAATTATACTTTTTTACGAAAAACGCCACCTATATAATTTACAGCGAAATACTACAAACCCTGGTGAAAAACAATTAATTTGGATTCGGCAATCTGACTTCCAGATTATATCCAAACTATATCCAGACTGCATCCAGACTACGTCCAGATTCTTTTAAGTCTGGTACTTGCCTGGGTCAGGACGTATGCCAGACTATATCCAGACCGATGCCAGATTATATCCAGATTGAAAAGAGTCTGGATACAGTCTGGATAAAGTCTGGCCTACGTCCTGACCCAGACTACATCCAGAGTACAAAGAATCTGGATATAGTCTGGATACAATCTGGCAACAGGCCATATCCAGATTGTTTTTTTTTCCCACGCGAGTAATCTCCCATTATCAAAGAATCGATGGGTTAGAATTAAAAGATATAAAAATAAACTTATGACTAATAAATCAAAAAGACACTCACTTTGGAACTCGAAACTTGAAGAGTCACCTTAACCCACAGTAAAAAATCCAGAGTTAAATAGGTGTCATGCGAGTTAAATTATCACTCAATACGGAGTTCCAGCAGGTCCACTCTTTAACGGTGTCAAAAGCTAGTCGGAGTTAAATTACGGAGTGAAATTTACAACACGCAGAGTCAATTTGGCTACAATGCGCAGTAGGCAAAATGACTCCGCGCGGTGTGAATTTTCACTCCATTAATCTTACACTCACACCGTAGCCCTCAAACTCCGTGAATTTTTTACTGTGTATTCTATCGTCGTAGTCGGCCTACGGCTGACAAAGATGAAAACAAAAATTACTTTTAAAAAATTTCGGGTACAATGTTTTTCGTTTCGAGTGCAAGTCAAAATTATTTTGTTCCCTCCAGATAAAAAAAAACAGTACTTTACTTTACAGCCTATGAAGTAAAATTTCTTCGTATTTTGACATTTTGCGCCCTGATATTACAAGGAGCAATAATACGATTTTACCTGCATGTTTCGAAAAAAAATTGTTACCAACAGCTTTGAAGAGGTGCGAATATATTGAACCGCGTGCTGATAAATGAACATCAAACCGTTAAAAAAAAGTTTCAAATACCGTTGATATCGACCGTCACCGAGTTGCGATTCGGAACAAAATCATTCGATTCCACGTTTGCCCGCATTTTGTTTCGCACCGGGAAAATTGCGCTCCGATTTTTGCGTTATCGCGACTCTTTTCTGCTGTTAAAGTGAGTCTTTAACAGCACGCCTTAAAAACGCCGAAAATCGTCCCGTTCTCTCAGGATAATTAAGTGAGAAACGTGGATATGATCCGCAAAGGACTGCGCCCGAGCGAATAAACTGGTTTCGAGGAAACGCGCTTGATTGAGCATAACAAGAGCAACGATTTGTAAATTCAACTGCACTTGAAATCGTGACGCGGGTTATTATTCACAGTCCCACCTACCATTCAAATATGCTAATTCGTTCCATTAATGTCGCTCGCTTAAGTCGGAGGTGAGTGGAAACGCAACGTCGTACATACCCGAGTAAAAAATGTTGTCAAATATTAATACAAAAATTGATCAACTCCAAACCAAAACCGTTTTTGATCAATTCTTAATAATTTTTGTTACCAAACTAATCGCGATCAGTTTGTAATAAAAAATGGTCAACACTGCGTCGAAAGCGGTCTCATTTTCGAATTTACCAATTTCATATCAGTACTTGACATTTTTACATTGGTATTATTTCCCCGGCGAAACTACTACTAATTACTGTTCGCGTCTAAGTCCCGAACCGAAAGAATTCGGGCGTTCGGCGTGCCATTGGCCACTTTTTGCGTTACATAAATCATCGGTCAATCCGGCACGCAATTCGCGCTCGCTAATCGATTAACATTGATTCAAAAGCGGCGCCGATCGATTTGCCGCGCGGTTACTCGCAACAGGAAAACGGGGCGTTTTTTCGCCGCCGACCGTTATTATTTACAACAACGAAAGACACGCGCTGTTCGGCGACACCCAAGTGCCGTAATGGGATTGCGCGATCGAGTAGAAGCCGAATCGTCGACGAAAAATCGACGGCGCAAGAGATTTGCAGGCGAATGCCTTAATTGTCCGGGATATATATTTTTGCATATCGTTTGTTTCATAAGCGTTGGGAAACGTCGAGAAATATTACGCGATCGCCTATCTGCAAGAGAAGAAAAGTGTGAAAAAGACTGACACGGTAAAATTGTCCATTCACATTTCCTAGATTGAACATGATGACCTTATCTTCAGACAACTTTTCCTAATGAGTATGGTAAATTGTTGTAGATCATCATTAAAAATTTACTTCATCATGTTGCAAAGTTCTTCGAAGATAACGTCGGGATAACCATATGATATGGTAACATTTACTTCAGGTTAAGGAAATAGCTACATTTTGTGTGCCTAAATTAAAAATTTTACTTCAATTTAAATTGTGGCATAATAAAAGATTCTACTTTCAATATTATTACTTTAGGAAAAACTGATTTGTTTTACAATATTTCGTCAAAATCCTTTTCAGTATTGATTTCGAGATGTCACTGGTGTAATTTCAAACATTGCCTTAGCATATAAGTCTAGAAAATTATCAAGAGTGTTCAGGTTTTTGGAGCATTTTTGTGCATCGATCACGACAATGATGGCACAGTTTTCGCGTGAATATTGCACGGCTATATCGTTCTCGCAGACGACGCTCTGGTATAAACTATTCACTGCCAAAAAACGTTGATCGAATCAAGACGCGAGGTATTTTCAAACCTCGCGATCAAATTAAGCAAAATAAATTCTCGATTAGACGATCGCGAAGTGTGAAGGAAAGTTGGCTTCCTCGCGTTAATCCGTAATTGGTTGAGGATTTTATAATGTTCTTTAACGTGATTGACGTTCGAATTGTATAAAGCATGAAAAGCGATTGACGTGCATGAACAGCTTGACGAGTTCAATTTTTCATCCGACGTTATTTAACGCGCGGGAACATTGTTGTGTAATGAACGAAATCTTCGGTACCGCTATTTCGGGCTCGAAATAATGCAATAAGACGCTGTGTGCTTGTACACTTATTAGACCGGCGTGACAAAATCGGCACTGTTCGCGGTATTTTCGATTCGACGATCACACTTTGAGACAAAAACTGAATACAATAAATAAAAAAAATACAATAAATCGCGTTTCCTTCGAAACAAATTACTGTCTCACCAAAAAATTTTGCAAAATTCTATATTAAATTTCATTCGATTACCTATAAAAAGGTACTATACTAAACAGGAAAAGTTCTTATACACTAGAAAAGTACTGTAAAATGTAAGTATATACAAGTATATTCTTTTTTTTAGTTTCTTTCGAAAATTCTCTTGCACTTATTCACAGTCGATTACAAAATTATTAAAGCCAGAAATATTAGTTGAAATTTGAATGTCAATATGTATTGCACTCGAAGTTGCAGTCTTCCAATATAAACAGTGTTTACACGGGACTGCTGGGAAACTTTTATTTGAGAATCATTTTCACTTGAATACGTGTAAGTTAATCGTTGATATTTATTCATTTTACAGTTTGTGTGTAACTTTACAGTGAAAATTGAATCTTACATGTGACAATACATTAAATCTGTAAATTTAACTGTAACAATTTATATTCGATAAGTAAAATTAAACTATATGAATACTTGATTTAGTATTCAAGGATAAATACTTCAAAAGTTATCGTAAATTTACAGTGTTTTTTACAGTGTAACTGACAGTCATTATTTCCAAACGCAAATTGATCTCGGAAATTTGAATGCAACATTTTTTAGTGCCCCACTGTAAACTTTTTACAATTTAATCGTCCGAAACGCGCAAAGTTCGAAACATCCTAGATGCATCCATGTTTCTCAAGATCGCTATCGTGACGCCGAACAAAACAAATTCAGTCTTGGACTCAAAATCTGCACAGTCATTCAAATCAATAACCACGTTTTCATCGTAAAATGAATCATAAAGTTGCGGAAACTTGTCAATAAAGTAATTATCCTTCCAGAGCAGGAATTTTATTTCGAAACTGCCAGTTGCTTTTCCGCTTGTATGCATCGGATATTCGTCGCGACCTTAGCAGAAAATTGTCGTTGACGAAACTGGCCGGACTTGGAGGCCGCGCGACGAGGAAACGTTACGAAATTGATCGGCCGGTTTAGGTCCCACGGCGGCTTTCGAAAGTCGCGACAAAACAAGCGAGATCGCGGTACGCTCGAGTGCTTTTCGGTATTGGAAGTGAGGTTAGGTCTTTCTAGTTCGCAATGCCGGAGCGGAATAGCGCTGGGTCCACGCTTGGTTGCGCCTAATCATAATAAACGTGCCAAGGTGCCTACGCGCGGACACTTTAAAGCCGATTTCTATCTGCCGCTTTTTCTCACCTCGTCGCTTTTCCCGCCGTCTTTTTGCGTTTTCGGCGCCGATGCTGCCCGAGATACGCGAGATCCCGCTCGGACCGAAAGCTGCTTCTTTTGCATCGCTTTTCTTTATCCTTCCCCCCCTCGGCCCTTTCTTCGTCTTTTTTCTCGATAAAATGGAATCGAGACGAGATACGACGGGATGATACCTCGGCACAATGGGATGCTCGCTTAATTTCGGGGGGTTTTAACGGGTCGCCGGAAGAGAAAGGAGAAGAAAGACACGCTGCTGCGAATGCACGCCCAGGCACATGTGGTGGCCGCGAGAGCTCGCGCGACGACAGAGACAGTTCACGAAAATCGGACGTCATTTTTTTCCCTTTTATTCCTTTCTTCTTTTTCGTGCCGGGCGGCGTGATCGAGTGGGGAACACCCGTGGCGACGATTCGTCACTTGGCCGCGTTGCTAATAACGACGCAACTGCTAGATACTGCTTCCACGCGATCGCCCGACGAAACATCGTATCCGCCGTTTTACAGTCATGCGTTGTTCATCGGCGTTGCGCAAGTTTAACGGCTTTTAAAGCGATTCGCGAGAGAGCATGGGTAATTACGGTTTTGCGATTAGGATTCGGCTAGTGGACCTTTCAGGTTCGAAAAGTTGCATGGTGATTCAGCATTGCGCGATTTTGTAGGTTTTTAAGATTAATCATTGATTTTGAAAATATGTTCATCGAATATTTGCATAGGCAGCATTTGTAAAAATAATTAAAACATTTTGAAACATGTTTAAAGATATGAAATGTTTCAGTTGTTCATTTATAAAAAATCACATTCAATGATCGAAATAATTTATGATATTTGACATTCTTCGACGAATTCATAAACTTTAAAAGATAGAAAGATTTTTTAAATACACATTTTATGTATGATATGTGCATTGATATTGTAACATGTGAAAAAGCTAATACGTAACTTATATGACAAATTCGTACGGTTTACAAAATATAACTGCAAATGCCATAGAAAATTCACATTTTCTAAGGCGATCTCTAAAAGTTAATAATTTTTCGTAATCTGTAAGAAAGAAAATTTGCAATGTATATTTATGCTGCAAATTTATGATACGGTATGTGGGAGAGGTAGACTGATACTGAATTTTGAGACACATTTGTTACTATTTAAGGAGATGGACTACCACAATTTTCAAGTACCTCATAGACTTGACCGAATGAAGAAGTTTGCTGATACTCCAAATTTCGTGAGTGTTTTCAGACTTCTATCAAATTGGTCGCAAGTTAAGCGATTTTTTATACATTGATTATTCCAAGAATAACGGTTACCTTCAACTTTGAGTTTCTAATTCAATTTAAATCCCTCCAATCGTTTTGCGCAAATGTTATGAAGTAGTTACAAGATTTGGAACGACTCCAACAAAAGAGTAGGCGAATTATTTATTGTGACTCAGTAATTTAAACCGGAAAAATCAATACCAATATATCGAATTCCAGAAGAATCAGTAAATCACTACCGATAATACCCCGAAGACGTTGTAAATCAAATTATTGCTGTACAGTCTAATTTTAGTTGCAGCCAAATTTTGATGAATTCCGAAATAAGTCACTAAAATTAAATTTCCTTTAAAAATGTCAGCTTTTCTCCTTAAAATTAAGGTAACCGTTAATAGCATTGAATTTAGACTACACTAATAATTTCTTCCGGCATGACCAACCTTATTGAACTTAAAACAGTTCAGTTTGGTAATTCAAGAAAATGCATTGCAAATCAAAATTTGTATGCACATTCATAATCTCAGAAATCAGTTCTACGTAGAGCAATTTTTTCTTGGCCCAATACATCTTTAAACTAGTCGAAGTAGCTGACAACGAATGTAATTACTTGACAAAAGTGTCTGCGTACAAATTCAAATTCACATTTAGCAGTCCGAATATTCATCGGGATTAACTAATTACACGTGCACTCGTTTTCGAGTAATTAGTTAATTTCTATTCCGATCCGAGTGGATTGAATTTTTCTATTTCGTGATCACTTTGACGTGATTATCGGCTGTTGTAGCGATGTACGCTTAGATATCGTACAAAAAATTTCTCTTCGATATATCGGTCGACGATCAGATTCACGGTAACGATGTATCAGTCAAAAATAGTGAAATCGGGTCATACAAAAAATACTTTTATAGCGTAAGAGGACAAGTAATGCGTTAAACGAGTTCGAAACGAGTAATCCGTCGATTGAGGTTATGTTAAGATCTGATTGCACGTAATCAACCGTTGACTTTAATCCCAATTTTAAGGCGAGACAAATGTTTTGTTCCGCGGGAAACAATGTTGCGTAAAAAATGTTGTCCTCGGCAGAACGAGCCTGAGAAAAGTTACGCTGCTATGAACATAACTACACCATAAACACGCTTTTTGTCAGCCATTACATTCTAAGTAAAGCAATAGTTTTCTGTTAAGCAGATGAGCGTTTCCGAACAATTATTGCCGGAAAAATTCGAAGATGACTTCATCGGGAAAATTCGGGAAATTCACTCACGGAGACAGTAACTCGCGAAGCGTAACTCGGCGCAATAATTGCATCATGGCAGACACATTCCGTCGGCGTCTAACATTATTCAAACGTTGATACAATATTTCGTCCAAATCGCGTTATACAACGACGGGTATTTCGACAAGATTTCATGATTGTTTCACGAGAATTTTTGCAGCGTCACAATCGGGATCGAAGCTTGACTTAGCGTAAGCCGATTCTCAATAGGCCGATCGATCATAGCCGCGGTTAATAAATGATGACGATCTCGCAACTTATTTCACGTTCGAACCGCGCGATTCGGCCGAGCGTGATTTAGCCGTAAAAAACGCGGTGCTTCGGGAGTGTGCTTTATTTAATGCACGGAATCCAGGTGAAAAATCGATTGATTTTCATCCTCGATTTCTCCCTTACCTCGGCGGAATAAATATAGAATAATTTCGAATTCTTTGCCTCCGCGGTTTAATCGTATTAGGTTATTTTAAAAGCAAAATATGATTATTAAACGTCAACTTTCCGCGGGCGCTGTATCGGGCTGCGAAAGCAAATAAAAACATAATTGACAACATATTTTAACCGCCCGTATTTTCTTCATATTCAATACTCGAAATCCGAGCCCTAATTATAGTATTTTAAAATGCCCGCCGCGACGATATTGGCAATAACTTAATTGCATCAAGTTATTTCCGAGATCGCGATTTGCCGAGTCAATCCCTTTCGTTTTTTTGCAAGCATGACACTTGTCTCGTTTTGAATGTCGCGCTTTTTTCCACTCTCGAAACCCCGGCGGAAGTCGCCCCGGCTATCAATGACTCTATTTATCTCTCGCCTTTTTTTGGCCGGAGTTAATAAACTGTGAGCTAATAAGCTCCCGTTTTCCGAGCGGCCCAAAAAACGCGGCAAGAAAAATGTTAATGATTAGAATATCTGCGTGCGCGCAGCCGGCTAATCGGTGTTTTCCCGTTTTTGTTTTGCTTTTTTGTGCGCCACTTGCTGAAAGCGGGGCCGAAATCGTGAACAAGCGGCTCATCGTTAATATTTACCTAACGGCGAAAAAAGCGCGACAAAAACAGAATAAAACCGCCCGGTGGATCGCGCGGAGAGTGGATCTCGTCTTTGGTGCGGTGGTACGTGCCAAACGGAGACCTTCCAAGAGTTTTTCTCGGCGAAGCCCGAAAGCGTCTGCCTTTTTTCAGCGTTTTTTTGTGCGCCGCGCGTAAAAAACCACACGCACGCGAACAAACCCCTCCCCGATCCCCTGCTCGCGTCGCTCTATCATTACCCAATTTTCCGAACTCACCCTAAAGAGCGCGCCAAAAAAAGGGGGCGTCCGAAAAAACCGGTCAGATCATTCAGGTGTCAAACTTTGTGTCTTAAGCTGATTTGTTAAACCACAAAGTCAACTTTTTCCCACCTTTTTTCAACCGGCGCCACGTCAAAGATCACACTTTTTGTGACAGTGTAAGGGAATCGGCTACGGTTATAAGTGGAATTAATTGGGCATACGACAAAAAAAGTATATTAAAAGAAAGAAAATTAATTTTTCAAATAAAGTAAAGAATAAGAAGATTCTATGTAAGTCAAAAGAAAATTCTAAGTACTTTAGTATATGAAAATGTTTGAATGTGAACAATTCTAACACACACACATATATCGCATAAATCTGTTGCTTGTTTACATTATTTTTAACAACGTCTTTCAAGTAATGTTTTGTTATTAGAATGCACAACATTAATATGTTATAAATTAGACTTTGTAGATTGTTGTGGTACATTTTAATTAGGCGGAATAAATGAGTGTAACACTAAATCAAGGTTGCGATAATAGAATTGGTAATTTTTTTCACAAAATGAGAGCGCAAGTTTTTTCTAGGTTTAGATATCAACGTATTGTATTTGGTTTGAATACGTTTAATTGTAACTTTGAATTTGGAAAATTCATAATCATAAGTCATGAAAAAAATGTTATAAGTTATACATTACTATCATATTTCAAATATATAAAACGATAAAAATTAAATTCAAAATTTTGCCTATCCATTAGTTTTTTGACTTAAAAAATTCATGTTCAACACAATAAAGTTATTTCAAATTTTTCATTTTAATTAAAATCGTAGTTCCGGAATCATCTACAATGAAAAAAGGTCACAAAAATAGCTTAAAACAAAAATTACTTACATGCAATGGCGGGTATTTTGTTCTCCAATCAAATCAGAATCATATGCATAAGCTGTTTTCAAAACAAAAAATATGACCATACGAAATTCGTTTTAATGTAATTCTGAGCGTTCAATTCATTTTTTACACAATGTAAATGAATAATTAACAGCCCAATTTCATTTGTTCCGTAATTTAAATCGCAACTGCGACAAAAAATTGTACACACGCCCCGGCCACTATGTATTTAATTAGCATTCCTATAATCCAATCAAAGTGCTGCCGCTACACATTCTGTCGAAATGAAGCAAATTTCAGTGTGAAATAAGTAAGCAGGAGGAAGAAGCACGAGCGAGGGAAACACGATGAAAGGAGCGCGAAGAAAAGGCCTCCTCTGGCTGTGACAATAAAGACGTTACACGGTTCTGTGGACATCTGACAAATTTCTGACTTTTGAAGAAGAGACGGGGAAACCAATGACGCGTGCGCGTGCGCATGTCACGAGCACTTTTGTCGCAAATATTCATCAATAACGGTCAATGAGGTTGTGACTTTTTTGTGCTCCGTTTTATGCGATGATTGAAAAACAGATCACGCTTCGCCAGGAGAAATGAATATTTTTGTTGCATGAATTATTAAGCTTTCGACAGGATGAGTTTTTGTATAAATGTGAATATTTAATTAAGTAGTGATTCTGGAGGTTTATCGACACTCGGATTTATTTATGCTACTTTCCGTGTTGATGCTATTTATTTTATTAGACATTCAATTAAGCGCATACATTGTCAAAAGTGCGATGTAAAATTAACTAAATATGTATCCCTTTACTAATTCACAAAATATTTTGTATCTGCATTGAAAAAAAATTATTGTAACGTCTCAGAACTTTTTTCTTCAAAGACATTGTAAATTGTATTCAATGATTTATGATCAATTTACCACATCAAATGAAAAAATTACGTATCAATGACATAAATTCTCCGGCCGAACAGTTTACAAGTTGCACGACGCCCCATTGGATTTTAACATTATATCAAATTTGATGTCTGATACAACTTTAATGTTTTCGATTAATTCCATCATGCTAATGAATTCGAATTTTAATTACAGTCTTGGCAAAGTCATCGCAAAAAGCTCGGTTATTGCCGCAAATTAATTTTTAGTCAATTATGTTTTGAGTGATCGCCTGTAACCAAAATAATTACACAATAATTGCAAAATAATTATGATGCGGGACGCTAAATATAAATTTACCCATAATGACTAAATAAAAGTTGCTAATTACTGATCAATCAGAAGCCGCCGACTGATTTTACAAAATCATCGGCTTAATGATACTTCGTTTGTGTGAGAAAAGTTCGACGCGACCTTTAAATTCAAGTGCCGATCCACGAAAGATCATGCGATCTTTGCATTTTGATTCGTTCGGAAGCGATTTTCGATTTTCATCGTCCGGCAAAGACAATGCCAAGAATCCTACGGAAAACGCAATGAAGCTAATTAATTGATCAGTCGAATCGGCGGATTCGTTTGAAACGCGGTACCGATTTTCGGGAAAATCAGCGGAACGGCGACGAGAAGTGATGCGTCATTTTCTTTCTACGCTTGACGGCTGACTCCGTCGATTTTTGGACGCCGATTGAGCAACGGAAGGTATCCGCTATGACGCGGCGGCTTTCAGGCGAACAGTCACGCTGCCTGAGAGGTCCCCTGCGCAAGAATTTTCCCGCGGGGAAAACATCCACTTGATACCGTTTATGGGAATAGAGCCTGAATTAGTTTCGGATCCGTTTATTTTCGGAAATTCATTTTCCGATTTCGGAAATGCTTACCGCCAAGCGGCCAAACCGGCGCCACGAAACGGAGCGAAGATCGGCTTCTTTGAGGAGCTGTTAATTGCCGTACAAAGCGAACCGAAAAATGTGAACTCTTCAATGCGACACGATTGTTTATAACCGGCCGCTACAATGACACGATATTTATAGTCAATTGCGCGCAAAAAGACAGCGAGGCGAATATTAATAATTCGCGCTGAACGATAAGATTAAAGAGTTGGCGTTGACGAATTAATCAGTCGCGTTTAAAAATGCCGCGCACGAGTAAAAAAAAGTGCTTAGCGCATTTAATTTTAATGCGAGTATAAATATTATTAAATTCGGCCAATTATACGAATAATTTCGATTCCATTATGCCCCGGGATTCATTATCTTAAAATTAGAAAATCAAATTAAACTGGTTTAATGCGAGAAACAGATTTAACCTCAAATTTGATTTACATTGTTCGCACAACTGCTGATATCAACATGTGATTATACGCTGCAGTACTAAATTCAAAAGACGATATCATCGCCATCTTGGTTGCATGCTTTGAGTCGTTAGTTATAAATTTTCTCTTAAATCAGGTTGCTAATCATTACTACTAAAACATTATAAATTTAAATGAAATAATATAAAGTTTGTGTAAAATTACACCGACAGTCGGTGGCAACATAAAGCCAACATTTCGTAGTGTAATATTATACAATAACTGTAATTCTACACTTTATCATCAATAGTATACCACATACACTGTGATATATCCTGTACAGCGACATTAGTGAACGATTCCCTTGATAAATGTTGTAAAAGTTGCGTTTCGTATCCCAGTTGACAAAAATATTGTAACTAAGAGTTTTCCCAAACTAAAAAAACTAACAAAACTAAGAAACTAACAAAACTAACAACAAAATTAGCAAAACTAACAAAAATATTGTAACTAAGAACTTTTCCCATTTGGCCTGGTAAATTTTCACATATTGTCAAATAAAATTGTTTATATCATCTTCAAACAATTCTTCGACGTTACAATAACTTCGTAGGGATTCAGTTATTGTATGATGTGTAATTATCATGTGTCGAAGTAAAATTTCCTGCAAAAATTAAGAAATTTCAAACATTTTTCTGAGTACAACTAGCCTGTATCAGTACTCCGTGCGAAGATTTGCACGCGCATTTCGAGTGGCGCTATTGCAAGGTCGTTTCGCGAGTCGCGCGGATTGACTTACATTGGAGATACATGGTGACTCGGCTGCCTTATTTTTTCGCGCTCGACGAGCACGAGGTATGCCGGCACTCGGCACGATATCACTTGTTTATATTCGTTCGCAGCGCCGATCATTAAACCCGCACTATGATTATTGAAACTAGCCACCGGGACAATTGGACTCGAACGCTGCGTAACGAGATTCAGGTTTATTATTAATCTTAAATTCGCGCTGCAGCGCCACTATTCCTGGGAGAGACGATACCGTTTGGACCTCTAAAACGCTGGATATCGAAAGCCGCGCGGCAATCGAAAAAGCCGAGAATTAAACGAGAGAAAAACAAAGTAACGAAGCAGGGAACGATCTATGGGACATGGGAACACCCTCGTCAATTCCACACGCTTACGCTCCGAGTGATACTCGCATGTCCGATAATGGAGAATAGGAGAGCGCTGCCGAATGAGAATCCGACGGAAAACACGCGACACAAAAGACTTCGGAAAATCGTTCGAAATCCAGCAAGTAAAACGAATTTCTTACGAAACGCCCGCCCGCACCCCTTTTTTGTCGCGCCGAAAAAATACTCGTTTCGCATTCCGCGCTTCACGCCACCGCCTCTATTTCAAAATGCACCGGATCTCGCAGTTAGACGATTCGATCGTTTATTGCTTGATCGAGTTTCGCGTGGTTTTGCGCGCCTGGACAAATTAATTGATCTTTAAGGAGAGCGGTGCTTTGTTTTTTGATGGCAATCGGGGAACCGATTGATTTCGCTGGACAATGTGAATTTTTTGTAGGTTAGGGCAGCAGGAATTTTGAGAAAAGTGGGGCAAAGAATGGTAGATATGGTAGAATTTCAATTTTGTTTCAGCGTGTGTAAGACGGAGAGTACTTAACTAAAAATGTTTTATAGTACCTAAAAAAGTATCATAATAATGTTTTGACGAAAGAAATTGAATTGTATAAAAGATTGCACGAGATTACACATTCTGGCACTTTATTTATTGAAATAAAATTGATGTCAGAAAAGTGAGGTTATGTTCAGAGAACTTTCATGAAACCTATAAGTTAAAGCAATTAAGCGGACAACTGGAAAAGTCAATGCATTAATTCACAGACGCATTACTAATGCAAATAATATTGTGAATCGTGATTGGGCAGACACTTGTCTATGCCGCCATATAGAGTGCGAAATAAAAGTTGCAGACTGCCAAAAACTGGGAGCGAAACCCGTGCAAAATCGTCTCGATCCTTCGATCGCAATTATTCAATAGATCGAATCCATAAAACAAATGCTTTACAAAAACGCGCGTTTAGTTATTTAACCGACACCCAAACCCGTCTGGTAATTCGGGCGTTTTGCAAAAGAAGTGCAAGAATTGCAATTCTATTTGCGTGAGGCTTCAACAAAGCGCAACTGTACTTTATCGTAGCACGCCGCACAACGAGGGCGAACAACAAAAATACCATTCATCTCAAACTTGTCCGGAGTCTTTTTTATCCCGGTTTGCCTCAATTTTCTCCAACCCATTGTTTCCCAAATTACGTCCTCCTCGCATCCATCTCAACCGCCATGACCTTTGCCACACTCGGAACGAAATTTCCTCCCGAAGGAAAGCGAGCGTAAAACAACGCCGAGCGTAAAAAAGCCACGAATAAAGATAACGCCAGGGAGACGGCATACGTTCCACGTCTACGTTTGACGCTTAGACGAGATCATTTTGATACCGGGATGAAATAAAAACATGTCGGATAAATTATCCGAAAGAGGAAAAAATATCGTCGACCAATTTTCGGCGCCATCTTTGTTGCTCGCACAGCCAATGGGAAAATGGTCACAGCATTCTTTGGTTTTCAAAGAGTCGAAACTTAATCGCTCCTTATTATTCGTCATTTTATTTCGACAAACTTTGTGTTTACATTTGGTCCACTTCCGGAGCTCTCGGCTATTACATTTTTCCACGGAAAACCCGGTGTGGAAGAATAATTTTCGACATCTCGGGACACAAGGTCGCGCGGTGTATTGGATACTAAAGTCGTGAAAACAATTCGGAAATTCTCAAAACATATAAAAATGAAAATCGTAAACGTGCCACGCAGTTCCAGAGACTCTTAAACATTTTCTCGTGACTCGAGAATATAATCCTTCTCATTTCCTTCGTGAATAATAGGCAGTTTTGGAAAACACCGAGGTCGAACTACGTGTTATTAATAGGTGGGAAATAATTGTTCAAGACATTTACATAAAGGTCTTCTGAGAGCAAGAAGATTAGAATACATTAGGAAATATTTTCAGTTAATTCGTCTTGATTTGCAAACAGATGAATATTCCAGTTTACACGCATACATTGGATTCTCGTACTTAAACGTCGGAAAAATCCATGCTGAAAAAACCAATCTGCAGAAAGTGTGGCAGTCAAACCTTTGTTGGGCTACTGCCAAACTGTTGCCAGACTTTTGGACAACTGTTGTCAGATTCAATTCAGTCTGAACAAAGTATGAATAATGTATGACAGGCCACTTAATCATGTCACAGATTTTCGCGAGATTCAATAGAGTCTAGAGACATACCGACAATAGTCTGGTTGCCAGACTTTATTCATTTGTCTCCATATGGGATGTCGCTCAAATCACGCATGAGATGGGAATTTAAGAATACCAACTCGGTATAATTAAAGTGGAAGACTAGACCGCAGAGGGCGCCAGTTTCTTATAGCTATGGTCGGAATCATTTGAATGTGCTTCTCTCGTTAACTACTTCGGAAAAAAAGAAAGTAGTTCTTCATTAATATATTCCAGTGATATATTTATCATATCTTAATCGTACATCATTTATATTGTATCTCTAACTACATCAAGGTTTCATTGATAGTTAAAAGTGTGTACAATGAAAAATTTCACTTAAACCATTTGGCAGCAGTTGACGAATTGATGTTTTCGAAAGTTTCAAACTACACATAGAAACTACACTGAAAGATGAGGTAAAGTTTAGTAAAATGAAACTATAAGTCCTTTAAAAAATGTATAATCTGGTATGAACATTTTAGACAAATATGTGCATAAAAAATAACAATGGAAAATTCAATGAAAATTTATGGGAAACAAAATTTCCAGTATTGTGTCGGAAAAATTTACAGTATTTATTGTGTAAATTATACCAAAAATACCAGTTTCCAAAGTTTATTGTAAAACTCGGAGGCTGTACAAAACTATGAACCTCACTTAAAAAAAAAAATCGTAATCATAGTTGAAGTTTGGGTCTTTTATTTCTCCCAAATCTAGGTGGGCCCGAAAAATGTTCTTGAAAATAGGCCAATTTGCCCATCTAGCAAGGTATATACCCCCTTAACTAAACAAATGACAACTTTTCTTAAGTTACTTTTTTTTAAGTTGACTTGTGACTTTTTTTAAGTCACAAGACAGAAACATTTCTTTTCACCACGTTCTTCTTCACTTTTTTATTGCTCTACATCTAATAGTCGAACCCAAAAAACCCAACTTACTATTTCACACCTATCGCCCCAAAAAACCTCCTCCACAAACAATCTATCGAAACCCATCATCATAAAACAAGTGTCCGCTAAAAAACCCCATACCCCAACCACACCCCGCCCCCTGGAATCATCCACCAACCGCAAAACCCCGCGAAAAAACGGCCGGTCACCCAAAAAAGGCCCCAAAAAAGCGGGGCCAAAAAGCGCCGTCCGAAATCTCGCCTCAGATAGCTACTTGAAAACTCGGAAGACGGGAGATGAGCGCGCGCGGGGTGTCGCTCGGGGAGGGGGAGCTGCCGAG
>JABFPB010002618.1:0-19486 GCA_022817645.1 Ceratoteleas bidentatus
AAGAAATGATTGATCATACTTTTTTTATTAACAAAGACACTAACACCGTGGAAGCAGACTTGAGACATCACCTTAACTGGAAAATGTTATCGGAATATTACAGTGTTTTCTATAAAATTATAATAGGTTCCATAAAATTACAGCATACACTCTCAAAACTGTCCTTTAAAGTTTACCAGATTTGTTTAAAATTTAAAGGATTTTCCAGTCAATATAGCTCTAAAAGGGATTCCTTTAACAGTGACAAGATTCCTTTAATATTTAAATCATTCCTTTAAAAACAAAAGAATGTTTTTAAAACAAAAGGATATTCGTGTTTATTTTAAAAGATTCTTATTTAAAAGAAAATAATAAAAGGAATATCCTGTCATTATTAATAGGTTATTTTTAAGAGTGTACAATAAACACTATAACATTACTTTAACATCCACTGCAATCTTCTGGATCCTTCTCCGAATATATTTCAACGCAAAAATGAATGAAATGGGTTTCGGAAAGATTAATTCAATTTCATCTAGAATCTAACTCAATCCAATTTCGCTCAATCCTACGAAAGTCTGCATGCAAATAAAACCACTCGGTGCAAAAACTGCCGAAACCGAAACGCGCGAAAAGCCGAAAAAGCCCTCCGGTTTGCGGGGTGAGTTTGGGTCGCAATTGCGCGCACAGCTCCGGCTAATTAGTCGTGTAATTTTACATGGAAAGTCATTAGTAATAAAACAGTGCATGGTTGAGTTTGATGTGAAAGCCCTTACTGCAATCCGCCTCGTCCGAGCCGTCCGAGCAGTCGGGAGTGTCGTCGCATAGCCACGTCAACGCCACGCATTCCCCGTTTCCCGAGCGGCACGTAAATTGTTCCGCCGTGCAATTTTTATTATCTACAATGTTCACAACACATCGCTACAGTTAGATGGCGCCGGTGAGGGTGTATAGATGGCGCGCGCGCGTGCCGGCGCGCTGACGGCGCGAGTTGTTTTTAATGCCAAAACAGCCATGCATCATTCAAACGGCCCGGTTATGCCGCCACTTTTTCTCCCGACCCCACCCCCGGTGACGTTTCGTCCGCTTTAACCCGGTCGCTCGGTTTGTCTACGATCGACATGAATTTACGGGTCGATGTTTGCCACTTTTTACCCTCGGTTTATGATTTGCTCCGCAATTTTAGGGCGGAGAGTAAATATGTTTTTTGCGAATTTGAGGTTAGGTTCAAGAAGTTTGGAGTATTGTTACGGCGGTTTGTTGGGTTTGAAATTATCGAAATAAACTGTAAGCCTCAAAAAGAAAAAGATTAGAAAAGCTTTCGAAACTTCCTGAAAATAATTTTGAAGACAGCTTTGCAGTAACTTTTTTTATAAATTTTTCGCAGAGATTTCTGGATTTTTTAGGATTTTTTAAGATTTTTTTAAATACAGAAAAACCTATTCAATTTGTCTGTACGAACTCAAAAAAGGTTTTCTAAATTGATTTTTGTTTTCGATTGAGAACCGCTGTTTTTCAAATAGTCTGCTGGGGAATAGTCTGCCAGCTTCACCTTCATTTTGAATATTTCCATAAATTCGATAAAGAATTGAATTTTCTTAAATGGTCTAAGATGTAATATTTTCCAATTAAAGATCACAAGAAAATTACTTTAGGCAATTCCGAAGCGGTTTTTCATTTCTTTTTCAAACCAAAGAGAATTTCGTTCGGATCCGAAAGTGATCACTTTGAGACATCGATCCCAATTAAAGTGTTTCATTACCGTACGAGAACAGCCGGCAACGCAAATAGTTACAATTCATAACCAGAACTTTTCGCGGATATTAATACATCCAGCGACGCTTAATGATTCGGATCTTCGACTAATATTTACCGGTGTAGAACACATTCTCGAGATGAATTCGCGAAGTTTAGATAGAAAATCAACAGAGTTAAGTATTCATCAGAGTTTTCTCTTGGCGCGTTGCGCGATCCTACTTTCGTCGTTTGTTTCAAACTTTTACGTCAGTCTGCAACTTATTTACTTCATCACCGGCTCGTCGTTCCCGATCATTCGATTAATTCTGAAATCGATACCCTCGTCAAACCTAACCTCTTATTATGGATCATTTACATATCAAATTTCTTGCACCCCGGGATACATGAGTCGTTCTTTCTGAAACCATATAGAAATACTATACATAACCTAACCTCTGTTTCTAGTAATATATGTTGGCAATATCTGTAATGCTTCAAAACGACTTTAAATATCTCCTAATTGAATCTCAAAGTATTCTTTATCAGGCATTTGCATCTATACCAAATTTCCTTCACATAACCTCAATTTCAATCGTCTATGACGTCATACGTAATATAAATTGTAGGTCGTACGTCATAAACGTTCATGTGGCGAAAAATTAATAAACTCGAATGTAAAATTCATGTCGAATCATCGATTACTTCAGTTCGAAAAGTCAGCGAACACAACCGGGTCGTTGGAAAGATGGCGCAGGTGTCGCGGAGCGATGTCCGCCTGATTGGCGAAATGCGCCGTTTTTTCCGGCAATGATAACAGCAGCCATGATGTGACACATAGATGTTTTTATATCGACAGCCCGAAGTGACGTCTGGTTGAGAAAAGGGCTTACTTTGACAATCTCTTTCGTCTACGCCGTCGAAACAATCGCGCTGCAGATCACAAACCCAAGACTTCGAGATACACACACCTGGACTGCACTCGAACTCCGACTCGTCGCAAGATACCGTACCTTTTGTGTCATTTTTATCTTCATTTCTCAGTTTTTTACTCATTCCCCCTCCATTTCTCCCTCCCTCCCTCTCTTTCTCCCCCGCTTCTCAACTCCCACTTTTTTCTTTTTCTTTTTTCTCTCTTAGCTGCCTCCTTATAAACTATCGGCGATTCTTATCAAACAAATGCTTCGCTCGAAGACGTCGAAATAAAAATTCGATTTTGTGAGAGCGAATTTCTATCGGAGCCGTGCTTTGTTCGACCCTTTTACAACGATGCAAAACTAAAAAAATGTATGTAAAACGTTGAGATCGGAGCTGGGTCTGTGTAAGTGGCGCCCCCACTTGGTCGAAGTTTAAACAAATGTTCGTAATTCTAATAATAAAATTCTAATTACGAACTAATTTCGTTAAATAAAAATAATACACTTATTTTTATGCAGATTAATTTTGTTTTTTATTTTTTATTTAATTTTAATTATTAAAACATTTTTATATTTTTTATTTCTTTATTTTATTGAAATTTTTTAATATCTCATGTTATTCCATCAATACATCAATGCATATCCAACTTTGAAATTTTTTCCCATGTACATGAACCTACCCATGCCATCCAATTTGCGATCGCGAGATGGCGCTTTCGGTCCAGGAAAACCTTAATTGAGGTTCGCCGTTGGAAAACGCGATCGCCCGCGCGTAATTGATCCCGAATGCGGTTCGCGATTGGGCCAATTGCCGGCAACAAGGCGCGCCGAAAACCGCGCCTTAACAAGCGGAACCGCCGTGCAATTTACGGGCCATTTTTGCCCGCAATCATCGGTTCCGCCGATACCGTCGCTATTTATTGCAACGCCGCGCTGAAATCGGCTGAATCTCGTTCGAGGCGTGCGTGTCACGCGAATCCTAATAAATCATTTCCCCGGGATTTAAGGTGGGGGAGGTGGGGGAGGGGGGTTGTTTGTTCTTTTGATACGACGCCCAACCGATCGTTCGCTATTTCGCAAACGAAGTTGCATGAAAAAAGGAGAAGAACTGAAACCGGGGTTACGGAGTTGGCGAACTTTGTCGTAACAGTCGTCTCGGCAGCGCGCGTTAAGCTGCCCTGGCGGCTCGTTTTTAATGCCTGCGGGCTAAGTGGCGCTAATGGAAAAGCGGCAAATTATGGCCGCCAAGTCGGAACAGACATAACCCTAGTTCCCAACGAATGTCTGGATTTGGGAATTTTCAATTTCGCGAAGCGTTCTCCAGTTCTACACGATTATCTCCCATTGCAAATAATGTATAATAGAAACGTTATAGAAACGTTTTTAAAACGTTTTCAACTAGTAGAGACGTGTTTCAAGGTAAATAATGAGATCTGGAGAAACTCTTAGAATCTGGAAACGTTTTAACAACGTTTTTAAAACGTTTTCAAATTTTCAAGACTACTCGTGGGAATATAACCTTCTGAAAACCAATTTAGGATTTTTATACATTTATTGCTATTCTGCCTTACGTTTAATAATTTTTTCTTCGAAACAAAATGGCGCCCAATCTTCATATAGAGATATATCACCCCATCTCTCGCGAAGCCCCGGGATATTAAAAAAAATTTTTTCCTCGCCTTCGAAAAAAGTGCATCGTTTTCTCCAACCGTAAATCTGCGAGGAGGGGGCCCCCCGCGAATTGTTAATCAAATGGGATCCGGGCGAACGGTCGGATAAATAACGGCACGTTATTTTTATCGGCGCGGCATTGCCGGCGAAGCGTCCCTTAGAAGCGGGTTTTAACGCGAGTATTTCATTTTATGTATCACGGCCGAATCTTTATCGCGGCGCGCCGGCTGATCGAGTTTGCATCGCGGCGCGGATCGATCGCCGCAATCCGGATTGAATGGCGGAAAAAGTTCCGCCCGACGAGAGCAAATTTCGCGGCGTAAATCGCGCGCGGCGTTCGCAGCGCGACGGTTAAAAATGAATTACAAAATATCGGCACTCGCCGGGTCATTCATTACGCTATTTATGTTCGCGTAGGAGAGCGTCGCGCGGCCGCGCCAAATTGACGGATATTGATCAGATGTTAAATTGATGGGTCTTATTAATTGATTCGCGAAACTAACGAAGGGCCGGGGTTTGATTAATAATTCGGCGATGAAAGGTGGGAAAAAGGTTGACGCCTCAGTTGAGTTTTAATTCAGGGCATAGAAGATAAATGAATTTTATTAATTGTAGAGAGTATTTTAAACCCGTTTTGGGGCCATTGGAAAACAATATTTGTTTATTATTCATAAATTTGCCAAAATTTGAACATTTTTTTTAGATACCATTTTTCTATTATGATTCAATGAAGTTGTGTAATATTAAAGTTTGAGAGTTTGCCTTTTAGTGAAATCCCTTTCTTAAATGTACTGTGAATTTTGTTATTATACTTTTAATTTTTAATATTGTATTCTGCTTCTAATTTATTGCAATATCAAATTTTGGAAAAATGCTTAGTAATGTTTTGTTTGTTAATAAATACAAGTTTAAAGATTGAAGCTCTTTTGGGTGAACATTTCTTAATGTAGGTTATGTGGAATAGGTTTTGATCCGAGTGGTTTTGTGTGAAGGTAACTTCTATAATCTGATTACTAATCACTGGACTATATTGGGATCTAGTTATCGTAATTTCATTCAGTGATCTATTGCGTTATGTCTCGTTTTGGTAAGAATGTTCTATACCGAGAGACTAATTATTTTCAGGATTTCTGGGCAGCTGAAAAAGTGTGACGTAAAAATAGAACGCTGCAATTGAATTATATAAAAATGAATTATATAAACATCACGTAACAGGAAAACATTGCATTTATTGAAAAATGATATCCTGATGCTATTTTAAATCGTCTCTCTTCCTCTTTTAAAAATAAAATAGTCCCAGATGTTTTCCAATAATTTTGGTCACCTCATTTTTAGAGTACTGAAACCTTCCACCGATTATTATTCATACACCCAAATCCGAGCAATTAATTAATAATTTAACGTGTTTATACTGTGACAGTATAACTATTTCACTTCGTAATACTATTTTCTCATTTCCAAACGATAAATTTTTATCTGACTGTAAGCCACCTTTTACACTCATAAAAATATACTTCCATGCTAAGAAGATGTCATTTTTTTAAAAAACTAAGTTCTGCCATAAAAAATTATATAATTACATCTTTAATAAAAACAATGTTCTTCTCATCTAGATAAATTTACAAACATTCTGTTCTATTAAAATTTAATAGAACAGAATAATTAATTACTGTTTACTGTACGGTTCGATAATATGTAACGGATTTGTTTTTGTTTTTTCACAATATTTTCTCTGTCTACTTAAATATTAAACACTCTTTTTAATGTTTAATTAATGATATAAGAGGAGGACAAAGGCAATGTCATTTTCTACTTTATCGATATTACACCACAAAAACAGGATGAAGGTGAAGCTGGCAAATTATTCTTCAGCAGACTATTCGAAAAACCGAAATCAAAAACCAATATAGAAAAAACTTTTCAATTTTTCGCGTTCGCCCATCTCAGTTTAGAAAACAGTTTAGGAAAAAAGATTTTTAAACTAATCCTCGAAATGCTTTTCATTTCATATTTACCATTCCTTCATCCCTGATCCACTAAAAACAGTCTTCTCATGCCAAAAGTATATCTCTAACAGTGCGTCAGCTTATTCTGAAACTGCACCATAAACCCCAAAGAGGGATGTATAATTCATCGGTATCCGCATTCATAAATATTTGTCCGCGACCGCGCTGTCTTGCGGGTCGAATAATACGGCAAAGTCGAAAAATAAACGAGCCCCGTTGCTTAGCGTTATTTCGGTAATCAACTGGTTGTTGTCGGCCGAAATTTAGCGCAGAGAACATTAAATGTACAAATATTCCGCGGCCACTTTGTTTCCAAAATGTCATTTTCTAATTTCCCATTTCGAGGACGAAAAAGCGCGCACAGTTTTTCGCGCGGTTCGCGCCCTCTCATTATCCCGATATCATCTGCTAGCAAACGCGTTCGTTATCTGCCGTTATTGCGCGCTCGCATTATTCATCACGCCGCGAATAAGAACAATAAACAAGCCGTAATATGTTTGTCACGATTCGTACGACGAAGCACGTCAACAAATTAATTTTCTCTTTCACGCGATTCCAATTTTCATACGCATCCTCGTGACGGCCATATTAAGTCGTATATACAATTCCATACAGATCGAATGTAAATTAGGCATGAATAGATCATTTTAAGGTGGATAATACCCATTTTATGTGGTCCATATTATTATGGCCTATATACACCTACTATAACGTTTATAACTTGTCGTAAACATTAAAACAAGTTCAGATATGCAAATTGGGTGAATGAATGTGTAATTTCCAACGTTACGCCTCTCTACAAACGATCCACTGATAATGAGAGGAATATTCTGATCATAAGTGCACTTTTTCAATTTGTGTAGGTTTAAGAATATTTCCTTTTATAATGAAATAACATATTCTAAAATGTTATTTTTTTAGATTTACGTAATTCCCATATAGAATCTATGTGGATTCTACGGGGAGGAACATTCGGACGTAGATTCGACGTAGTTTCCACGTCGAATCTACGTGTTTTTTAGGTCTGTCTGTTAGGGTTCTTATTTCATTATACAAAGAACTTATTTTCAAGGTAAAAAACTATATTTCTCCACATTAACTGAATATTCTATTGATCAGTAGATGTCGTTGCATTAGAAGATTTATATTTTGGAATGAATTGGATTTGCAGGTTCCTAAAAACACCGAATCGTTATAATGGCGATCCTGCCAGGATGGCCAATATGGCAAATCGGTAAAGCTTTTATTTTTATCGTTAACTTAATATTTTTTAAAATGAAGAATTGTTGTACGTCATTCATATTCCTGCATTCTAGACGACAAAAATGAAAGACCCATTGCGAGCAATGATTAAATAGCGAAAAAAGTTGGCGCAGCGTTTTTCGTCGCGCAAAGTACAAACGAAGTTGCCGCGCCGATAAATTCCCAACTTTGACTTTCGGGACAATTGCGTTTCGGCTGAAAGTTCGGCGAAGATTTTTCGGATTGGGCGCCCACGCGGCGTGTTATTGAAAACGTCAGCACGATACGACGACGTCAAATTTTGTCAAAACTATAAACGGCGTATAATACAATTTCGATTGATGTTGCGCGCTCGTAAATTAAATCACACCCCGCAATGCCCGAGCGCTTTTATTCCGACTCGCGCAGCACGAATTTCGCCGCGTTTTTTATTTGCTATAAATAATGGTCACGATCGACTTTTGTTGCAAAAATACCGCCATTTTCGAGCGCTTTTTTTGGGAATTATATATGATTACACATGAATTATTCATACACGAAAGCCACGCGATTAACATTTATAAATTGCATTTTAACTCGGCGAGCTGTCATCGAAAATCGATCGCGTTTCGCCCCGCGACGCTGGTACACTTCCAACTATTTATTCAACTCGTCGGAACTTGACTAACAACTTTTTAAGAATCCGCGAAGAATTCGATTAATGCGCGCAAAAACGCCAGCAAGGATGCACCCGAAAAAGCGCTCTTTTTGCCGTCGGATTCGCGATATGCGAAGGCAAACACAATCATCGCGCAAAGGAAACTTCATCAATCCCGGCGAATGCGTCACCACTGGTATCAGCTGGCATTTGCATTTCCGTAATTCATCTCGCGTCTGAAATTGTCGCTTTTACGCTCAAACTTCTTAACGAACGTGTTGCCGGATTAATAAAAGTTATTACAGCATTGTAAAAGTTCAACGACGCGTTACATCTTTTTTTTACAAAACTTTCGACTTGTGTTTATTCACGGCATTTTTCCGAGCGTTATGATTTTTGTTCCTTCCGGTCCCTTTATTTTATTTCCCGTTTCATTGTCGCGTTTCATTTTTTTCACGCCCACGTAACGAGAAACGACACTTCGCAAAGATTTGCATTCGAAGGACGGAATGCAAATCTCTTTGTTTTAATTCAAAATTAAATAACGCATTAGTTTCCCCCTTTTTGCATTTTTAAGAAATCGATTTTTGATGTAAGTTTGGGTTCTTACTCAAATCAGAAAATGGATAAATTTGTATTATTTCCGCCATATTTTTTATATATTTGTATAAATCCGCCATATTGGAGCCGCCATTTTGTATTTAGCAAATCTAACTTTTACTTTTTTTAAAAAAACTTTTTTTTGGAAAAAATTGTTTCGTTTTTTATTTTTATTAATTAATTTTTTTTAATCAGAAAATGTTAATTTTCTTTCATACCCTGATTGTCATCCTAAACAAAATGTAATTTTCAAATTGTAATAAATCCGCCCAACAAATCTTACCAACAACAATGGCGAAGCGCGCGATCGCAGCGCCGTTAAATAAATTCTGACGTCCCGGTGGAATGTAATTTCGCAAACGACGACGTAAGACACGTCGAATCCGCGGCACTTTTTTGCCGGATGAATATTTCATGAGCTCAAATTTGATTACGCCGCGGTAATGCATCGGAAATAAATTCGATATCGCCCAGCATAACCCGTTGCGGATCAGGCCTGCCACCGCTCCTTCAATCCCCACTCCCAATTCCATAACGTGCGTGCATTTGTTTGATAAGAACCGCCGTGCAGTTTTGCTTTTTCTCTTTTTCTCCTGTCACTTTTTCGTGTCAAAAATCAACGGAAAAAATAGGTCGGAGCAAACAGAGCGCAACGTCGATTTCTTCACGTTGACTTTTGTCATTTGACCATGAACTGCGCATTCGATGCAAATGAGAAATTTTAATTGCGCCATTAAGGTGAAATGCACCCTACTTTACCGACGTTGACGAAAAAGAAGGTTTTTTGTAAATATTTTGGAAACAATATATTATGTAAGATGTTTAGATAAAAATTTGAAAATCCGGTTTTGTAGTGGTTTGTAAAAGTAAATTTGGAAATTTAGCGGCATTTTTTTGTAATTCCAACATTTTTTCAGTGAAAATGTCTGAAGTGAAATTATTGAACTTTTTATCTATGTGATAATCCTGAAAAAAATTTCTGTTCAATATAAGAAACCACTACAAAACCCGATTTTTCATATTCCGTGCATAAGTTAATATATTTACAAACAAATTTTAGTTATAGGTTATGTTAGTTCGAAATTAAGCACCGAAAAGAAAACGAAATATTTCACCTTAACAGTTTACGTTTGTCTCTCATTTGCAAAGGTTCATCGCGCAGTTTTTGTAATTGTTCGGTGAACATTGGATTGTCTTCGGTAATCTGTTGGAAAATTCAGGCCGAATTTGCGAGTAAAATACGCTATTGAATCGAGCGAAGAGAGATAATTCCAATTCTTCACAACCAAAATCTCAAAAATTGAAAAAAATCCAGACTCCAAATTCCAGGCCGAATTTTCCAGCAGATTGCGTAAGAACTGAAAAAATCATTTCGTCCATCAGCAGTGTTAATCGACAAATCGTGAATAGATCTGAAAAGAAAGGTTAATCACAAACAGATAAACAGCAGCGTTGTAACAAATTAGTCAAACAATTGGCGCTCAGTCGATCGAAGCTAAAAGAAGAAAATATTGGAAATTAATTGCGCCGGAGCGGAGAACGACCTCAAGTTGCGATTCGCTCTTTTCAAAAGAGCCCAAAATTACAAATTGCGAAATTCGCGTTGACTTTGTTAATGAGATGCGGCCGGCCGAAATTATTGATTTCGATTCCAAACCCCTATAACGAGTCAAAGTTTATAAACACACGGAAACTATCGAAAAAGTGACGTCCAAATAAATACGCGAAGCTTCGCTGTGAGTTTCGAACGGGAGTTTGAATATTCAGCGCGGATTTGCATGCCATCAGGGTCGGGCGGGGAAAAAGACTCGTAATGGCGAGTTACAGTGGCAAGGTCAAAATGTAACCGAGTCGCAAGTTGCCTCCGAGCGTTACCTACTTGCTCGTCGCGATTTGCGGCGAATTTCGCGCGCGGCTTATTAATTAAGCCGTACTTCGCAACACTGTTTGCAATTGCCGGTTAATTGGGTGGATAGTGTCGGGGGTCGAAAAAACTCGGGGATTGTTCGAATAAATATTGAAAACCAACTCGATCCGCGGAGAAATTGCGTTCACGAGCGATTCCAGGTGATTTCTAAATTAATCGGACTAGTCGTGCTAAAATTAGATCCAGGAAAACGGGGGGCATTAATCATTGCATCAGATCTGTTGCAAGATAAGATCTCGGGTTTTATGTCTGCAATTTGCATATAATTAAAATTATGCCCCGTGTTAGATGTCGCGCTGAATTAGACGTTATAAAATCTGGTGTAATGAGCGTGACAATTTACGCGTCCGTTTTTCGATCGACGTCGAATTTCAATGACGAAATTTCAGTTTTACAGATTTTCCGAATATTGTTTCAATATTATTTAATAATTTTGGAAGGAATGCACTTTAATTTAATTAGCTATGCATTTGCTAATGCAGTTACTGGTGCATTTACTTATGCAGTTACTAACTCATTTACTTATGCAGTTTCTAATGCAGCTAGTAATGCAGGTAATAATGCAATTATTGATGCATTTACTAATACATTTATTAATGCAGTCAATAATGCAATGTTTGATGTATTTACTAATGCATTTATTAATGCAGTCAGTAATGCAATTTTTTATGCAATTATTCATGCATTTACAAATGCATTTAATAATGCAGTTAGAAATGCAGTTAATAATTATTGATGCGTTTACTAATGCAATTGTTGATGCATTTACTAATGCATTTATTAATGCAGTCAATAATGCAATTTTTGATGCATTAATTAATTAATTTATTAATGCAGTCAATAATGCAATTTTTGGTGCAATTATTGATGCATTTACTAATGCATTTAATAATGCAGTTAGAAATGCAGTTAATAATGCAATTATTGATGCGTTTACTAATGCATTTATTAATGCAGTCAATAATGCAATTTTTAATGCATTTACTAATGCATTTATTAATGCAGTCAATAATGCACTTTTTTATGCAATTATTGATGCATTTACTAATGCATTTAATAATGCAGTTAGAAATGCAGTTAATAATGCAATTGTTGGTGCATTTACTAATGCATTTAATAATGCAATTAGAAATTCAGCCAATAATGAAACTATTGATGCGTTTACTAATGCATTTATTAATGCAGTCAATAATGCAATTGTTGTTGCATTTAATAATGCAGTTAGAAATGCAGCCAATAATGCAATTATTGATGACTTTTCTAATGCATTTATTAATGCAGTTCGGAATGCAGTCAATAATGCAATTGTTGATGCATTTTCTAATGCAGTCAATAATTCATTTGCTAATGAGTTAGTAATGCAATTTATGCATTTCTTAATTACTATTGCAGATAGTAATGCATTTACTAAAAGTAAATGATTTACAGTGAATTGATTACAAAGATATGTTACAGTTAATATTACATAATATAACATTACTACAGAAAATCTCAAAACGAAGATTATTTAATTCCGCAAAAAGTTAAGCGGCTTCGCGTGAAATTGATTTTCCACTTATAAGCTTTTCTTTAGCCCATTTTTGTGAGTGCATACATTTTCTGTAATGAAAACCAAGATACTTTTTCATTCATCGATCCTTTTAACTTACGCGACAGTCGCGCATATTCGGAGGCACAAAACGCCATACATCCAAGGGAAATAAATTATAATGCATCGGAGAGACGGAAGACAAATTGAAGCAATGCTATCTTCATCGTAGCCCGTGCTATCCGAATCGAAATTACATATCACCTGTGTCGGCCTCGCTTTCAAAAAATGGAAATCTATCGCGGGAGATAAAACGGCGGCGCCATAATTGAAACACGATTTCGAAATCTTTCATTTCCGGATACTTTTCGCCTGAATTTTAATGGCATTCAAACTCCCTGTTTAAAATTCCAGCAATCGTTCCCTGCGCGTAATTACAATTGATTAAATTCTTTCACGGAAAATTTCGAACGAAATAATTTTCAAATTTTCGCCGGGTCGACTCATTTTGTATTAAGTAATGAAAATCGGGTCGTAATGTAACCTTACCGATTGTTGAAGTGAAATGTGAGCTTTTTTCAGTTTTTGTAAATTCGTCTATGCTTTATACGATACAATGTTATGAAATTTGCACACATCTATGCAAATCATAGATCTACGGTTTCATAGTCGAAATGGTATTAATGTACATTTTTGCCAAAACTTAAACGGATTGTGTAAATATTATGTGGTGCAAATTATCGGTCAGAAATGAACAAAAAAACTTTTTACTAGCAGAGTTTACTGTACAATTTTTGTGTTTTTTCGATGCCATTGGAGGTCGGTGTAATTTCGATGGATATTTTTCTGTGCAACCAAAAAGCACAGCCATTTTAATTAATATGAACTGCAGTACAAAAAGATACATCAAAAATATGTTTTTATACAAGAATTTTAGAGAAATAATTTACAATAAAGGATCATTTTTGGCTTTTATCAATATAATAATTTTCTAGTTCATCGTTAGCGTCACAGCTTAGTTTTTTTATTTTCAATATACGAAATATATATACTTTTTCTGAAAGAATCCGTATAAGAATCAGTCTTTTACGACGTTCAATTTCTACTCTTTTCTATTTCTATCTAAAAATATTACTTCTCCGAAATGTATAATAAAGTATTTACCTATGTACAATACATCTACAAATTGCATCTCATTTTACGTTTCTACATTAATGTTTTATATTTACAATTGAACATTTCCAATTAATATTTAATTTTTGTTTTCCATTTCTACTTTTACATATTTACATTGAGCAGTCTTCACTTTCAGATGTATCATATTTAATCATATATATATATATATATATGATTAAATATCACAATTATCCTTTTCAATAAATAGAGAATATAAAACTTGAATATGTTACAATTGAAGTGGCATAATTGTGACGTATGTAAATGAACATTTGTACATTTCCATTTCCCATTTCCATTTCTGCATTTCCGTTTACATATTTACTCTGAGCGGAATTCACTTTGCACTGTATATAATTGAAAATGATACAAAGTAAATATACATTCTAAGAGTGTATGTTGGAATCTGAAATAGAGTAAATATATCAGAATAAATATATAAGTATTTCTAAGTATATATAAGTACTTATATATATTAGTATATATAACTAAATATGATATAAATGAAAGTGCAGAATAAATTCTACACTTTATATTTTTTTGTACATTCGTTTTCTACGTTTTTAGATTTAGAAATTTTTACATTTATTGACTTGAATTTACACATAGCAGCATTCCCAAAATCTACCTTTATATTTCTCCATCAATCCTTTAAACTTTTCCCCCTACTTTTCATGAACTCAACAAATTTTCATCGCAACTCAACCTCGTTCTCCCCTCCGACATCTCGGCGAAGGTCGATCCAAAACCGACAAGTTCTACCATAGAAAGTCGAGATCAGCAGAACCCGTGCCCCGACCGAACAGTCGTGTACTCACTGCAAAACGCCTCGTCCTCGTCCGAGCCATCCGTGCAGTCGTCCTCGCTGTCGCAGTGCCAGGACCTCGGGATGCACCGGCCATTTTTGCACGTGAACTCCTCGTCCTTGCACTTCTTCTTCTCTGAAACGTCATCGTGCGTTATAGTACCCGAACTGTTACTCGTCGAGTTCGTAGACGTCGCCGAACGCGCGAGGCACACAAAAATCACAAGCCACCACAATCGCGCCATCACTCCGAGTCACAGCACAGTCAGAAATCCGGAGTGAAAGAAGGTCGGAGCGAAAATAACTCCGGAGTGAACGAAAACTCCGGAGTGAACAAAAACTTCGGAGCGAAAAAAACTCCGGAGTGAACAAAAACTTCGGAGCGAAAAAACTCCGGAGTGAACAGAAACTTCGGAGCGAAAAAAACTCCGGAGTGAAAAAAACTTCGGAGTGAAAAAAACTTCGGAGTGAAAAAAACTCCGGAGTGAAATTTGCACTCGATTTTGACTCCCAGGAGGTCCGATTTTTAAAGGAGTCAAAAGTTCGTCGGAGTGAAATTGAGAGAAATTACTGTCACTGTCACCACGGCACTGACTTTGTTACTGTTTCACTGAAAGTCAGATCGCGGAATCGATCGCGCTTTCCCGCATGTTCGCGAAGACGCGAATCGCGCGTTCGAAAGTCCGCGATGCTGTAACACGGTGCGTCGACCAATCGGGCATTTATAGCACGTGCGACGGATGGTGTGAGTGCGTGTGACGGAGCGTGATGGCCGATGATTATACCCCGAACGAGGAAACCCAAGCGCCAACGGCTGATAAGGCGCGGTGAAAGATCGAGTCGGGCAATTAGCCGTGTTGCGAAAATTGTAGGACCGGTGTGTCGGGGAGGGGGTACTGGGGGGGGGGTGGATTGCAATTTTGGAGGAGATTGCGTCAGGCGAGAGATTGAACGTGTTAAGGTTTTTGTGGCTGGAATAGTGAAGTGAACACTGAAAAAAATTAGAGCAAGAACAACTCTTTTTTGAGTAAAAAATGGTACACCTCGAAATAAAAGTAAAATATACTCAGAAATAAAGTAAACACAACTGAGAAAAGAGTAAAAACAACTCTGACCTTAGTTGTTTTTACTCGAAACTACTGAAAACAACTATCATTGGAGTTGGATCAACTTTTCTCTATTTCAACTCGAAAATCGAGTTGTGTTTACTCTGAATTTTTTTCTCAGTAAATGATTAGTTTTGTTAGTTTTGTTAGTATCGTTAGTTTTGTTAGTTTCGTTAGTTTAGTTAGTTTTGTTAGTTTTGTTAGTTTGGATTAAGGAGTATCATTCGGCGTTGTACAGATTTTCAGATTTTGGATTTTGAAAGAGAAGATTTTTCTTTTTGAAACAGTTTTCGATGGAAATATATAATCAAAATAGTACATTTCTTCGGGTACAATTTATATATGGGCCATATATGTCAAAAATGGATATAGGTGGATATGTCTGCATATACGCGGCGTATACGATACGCATATATGTAAGTATGCGGCATATATTCTCTCAGTATATGCCGCATACATTGAGAGAAATGTAATCCTAAATATTATTATTTATACTGTAACAAAATTATAGTAAACCACCAATTCAAAACAAACCAGGAATTCAAAATAAACATCTTATGAATGAGAGTTTAAAGAGGTATTGAATTACTTATGATATTTAAAAGACTTTGAAAACCCGTAAGCAAAATAAGAAAAGTTTATTGAATAGATTCTATTTGCAACTTTATTTAAGGAATTCTTTTTCACCGAAAAACATTAAGATTGCATTCAATATTTAAAGTCCTTTTAGTTTTTTAAACCAACAGTATTATCAACAGGTTTTATTATTTTTAAGGAAAACTTTTCTACACAATTAACAGTATACAATTTTACCGAAAACCAATGTACAATTTCATAAAAACTGTACATTGGTTTTCGGTAAAATTATTTTAATTCTATTTTATCGTAGTTATTTCATAACAAACGTTTGTTTATTTCAATGAAAACTGTTAATTCTGTGAAAATATTACCCACATTGAATAAACGAGAATAAGTGAAATTATCATTCTTTTCACCTAAAACAGCTACATTAAGCAAAAAATGAATGTTAAAATTATAGTAAAATTTAATTTTACAATAAAACTAATAACTGAGATACAGTTATTTTTTGTTTATACCGAATCATACACTTAAAATGCCTATCATGATACAGTAAAATTAGAGAAATCCAACATTATTCGTACAGAATCATATAACGGTTTGTTTTGATTATTCCACGTGATTATTCACGTCATCAAGAACTGAGAATCGACAGTTGAGCGAATCAAGTAACAATCATTACTCGGTTCTCTCACTCCCTTTTCCGATTTCAAAAGCAAGCGAGACCCTCGATCCTTTCTCGCCTTTCAACTTTTTATATCTTTCTTTGGATAGCCTCTTCCCATTCTCTCGTCCATTCTTCTCTCCTCTGCAGTTCATTGTCGCCTCTTTTTTCTTTCTATTTTCTTAATTGTTTTACCTTCGGTTCATATTTTTCTCTTTCTTTCATATCATAAAGATTTTTTTCAGATAGTCGAACATTTGTGAGTAACACGCGTTGACAGTTGTTAAGTGATACATGACGGTTTTAGATAAGGATATGGTTGCAAAGATGTATTTGTAATAGTGGGAAAACTGTTACTGACGTCAAACTGGAATATATTCTATAAATTATATAATTTATAAAAAGTTATATGAATTATATTATTTATATTATTATTATAAATAATTATATGTTTATGAAATAGTTTTCCATAGTTGGAAAGAATACTTCTATTTCCAACTATATTCCAGCTACGATATGATGTAAAATTAAAAAAAAAGTACATCAATAAATAAGTAATCACTTACTCATAAGAGACTGACTTAAATTGGAACTTTCATCCTTTTCAAGTTATAATGCAATTCGTTCCATGATTAAATTGTGACTTCTAATTGAACGATTTCCGTTTTCGCGATGGTATTAAACGAAAATAGTTTTAATTGGATCTTTTAGAATGTAAATATATCTGTATCCGTCAAAGTATTCAACAGACTCAGGTCTATACTCTTTTTATCTTTAATTTCGACTCGAATATTATAATCAATGAAAAATCTTTTAAGGGAGTGGGATGAATCATAAATGGCTATAATCTGTAATTTTCACCGGAATAACTTGATTTATTAGTATTATTCCTTCTTAATCTGAATTGTAATGATGTTATTTCAAATGCCTAGAAAAAGTCCTCTTTTCTAAGAAAAATTATCGAACAAAGGTTTTTATCGAAAACAAAAACTATTTTTTAACCCAGATTTTATACGATTAACTTAAGATTCAGTTTTTCCTCTAAGTATAATACAAAATGTTTAAAAATAGGATCTTAATTTTTCAATTCCTTTTTGAGTTATGCTTTGTTGACTGATAAAATGCACAAATTATGCCAACTTTCGACAATCTTTTTGGACATTTTGACACTCAAAGCAATGTAACTTTAATTAAACAAATTAATCGAAATTCCTTCTTAAGAACCCCTTCATTACACTTTGAGGAAAAACACCTACAACAAGTTGTTGAGATAGTTGCCTTGAAAGGTTGACAATGTTAATTTCGCTTACTAAATTTTCAAAAAAAAAAAAACATAATTCAATGCTGATATCGAAAATCTATATTCCATTACTATATAATAAAAGATTCAAAGTGTGCAAAACTGCAATCCAAAAAATTCCTCTTTTTCGATCTTTCACGATTTTTGGACTGCCCCGGAATAAATAGCAAATTCGCTTCGATTTCCACTTTCCGCTCCAAAATTGGTCCGCATATCGTTGATTTTGTGGCGCTGCCAGTCGCAGTGGTCTGCCCTTTAAATGAAAATAAATCACAAACTCCCCTACCCAGGCTCATTTCATTTCACCTCAATTTTGGGAATCTCGTTTTTGAAATATCTCGATTAGTAACTACGACTTAAATGATGAAATCTCGTGCAATTTGAGTCACACCCGTCGATACAAACTTTATAAATAGGTTATATACAGTTACACTCTCTGCATATGCATGGCCCGAATATGATCAGATGAATTAAATACGGGGTCTATATTCGCGCAAAACTGATATACTCGAAATATTAAATATGTATCTCTGCGGGAGCCCCGATTGCATTCGACGCGTTTCCCACATCGAATGCGACTTTTACACGCGAATTACGCTGCGATTGTAAAAGCGCGTATTGAAAAATGTTTCGAAGCGGCCGCAGATGTCAATTCGCCGGGAATTGATGTTAAATGGCTGCAATTATCTGCGGCATTGAGCGCATTCTTTCGCGAAACTGCGCAGGCGCGTCGCAAAATAATCAAAATCCAATTCGACGAAGAAAGCGACGCGATTAAACAGTAGCGAAAGATCAAAGTGCAGGAGAATCCTTTTCGAAAAGCGCATCGACCGAAAGAGCCGGAAATGCGAAACTGATCCGGAATAATCGAGCTGATTAATTAAATTCAGCCGGCGGGTGAAAAATGGCGCGACGACGCGACTGTCGTATTATTTCTATTGGCTTTCACGGCGGCGCCGTGCGAATAGTATTTGGAAATGTAAAAGCGAAAAGGAGCGACTTAGCGGCGCGAGCAGAATTCTGCGGAAATCATTCAGCCGTCGCGGCGACACGTAAGCCGATCTTGTATGACATTCCGGGTCGAAATTAAATTAAGGAATTACTGGGTCAATGATAAGGTTGCGCCAGAAACGAGAGGCCTGGACGCGAAGCGGCGTTCCGAATAGTATCGAAGATTTGGGTTCGGTTCGATCGCGTAATTGTATGATAATGTTTCTGCCAGGAATAACTTGGGTGGCCATGTAGAAATAACCGAAGTGTAATTTGTACATTGGGAGTAGTGATGGAGCGATATTTGAAAAATATCAATATTTTGTTATTGTTAAGTTGGTATTGAAAGAATTGATTGTCGATGATAATTTATCGAAATAAAAAACAGATGTCGATATCTGTTTTGTTTTGTTTTGTTTATAAATTTTGTTTTTTTGTTTATTTTGTTTTTTTTTGTTTATTTTGTTTTTTTGTTTATTTTGTTTTTTTTTTGTTTATTTTGTTTTTTTTTGTTTATTTTGTTTTTTTTTGTTTATTTTGTTAATAAATTTTGTTTTTTTGTTCATTTTGTTTATAAATAGATAACAATAAATTAATTTGTGTTAATAAATTGTTCAACCGTTTA
>JABFPB010002619.1:0-19502 GCA_022817645.1 Ceratoteleas bidentatus
GATTGAAATAATCAGTTTTTTCAAATCGCCGAAAAAACGGCGAATATGCGGTGAATCTGTATGAAATCGAAATGGGATGTCGACAATGGGACAAATCTTACGAATTGATTGGTTTATTCATTAACTGTGATATATAGACTGTGGATTATATGCAAATGATTATTTTTAATTAGCCAAAGTCCATCTTTTATTAATTTGTTATAGAAGTTTGTTTCGATTTATTCTCGTTTGAAATATGCATAGAAATTTTTTCACATTTTGCATATTGTGTAATTTTTTGCTATTGCACATTTGTGTATATTTTTTGCAAAATTTTGCAGTTCTTATACTAAAAAGATTTTAATGTAATCTGGACTTCTTACTACTCAAAGTAAAAAATTAGACACATAAATCACGAAACTCGCAGCATTTTTACCAACACAATAAAATTGGGACTGAAAAAGGAACATAAACTAATCACTGTGATATACCGAGGTTTTGGTTTTTATTTAAAATTTGTTTTATAATCGGTTTTAAAAACGCTCGTTTTTTATCAATAAAACGACTAAGTGCGATTAATGGGCTGCATGGTATTAGTTTGTGGCACTAGCGTGTTGTATGCACATCTTAGAAAATCGAGCCTGTATTACATTGACGTTGGTTTACATTCTACTTGTCAAAAAGAGACCGGATACATATTGAAGTATCAAAATGATTCAATCGTGAATTTCGTGAAATCGGACGCTACACGGAGAACGTTATTTAATTATAAAAACACGATTTCAACCCACACTTTAATAGTATAAAACCTCACACGATATCATGGAACTTTCTTGCTATTAAAGGGTCGATTCAAGTTTATATGACTTTTGCCCATTCACCTGTTATTGTATCATTCATTATTTGCTCCTATTGCGCTTTAAAAGTTTATAGTTAAAAAAAGTTCTCCGCGTAGACTTAAATGTGACTTATCGCTTAAATGTTACTTTTCAAGATACGCTTCTTGAAGCACCAACGACGATATTTTGAGTTCTCTCTTATTTACAAAGTCATCGATAAGCTACTGGTTGACATGACACTTCCAAAACGATTCGCCTGATTTTACCTGTCTTACCCATTACACTTAACTGTACCCAGAAGGAATCAGCCAGATATTCGTCGCGGTTCCCCAGTGACAATCCATAACACATCTGCGCTATCCTCCGTAAAGTAGATGACGTTGTACGCTTTGCAACACTAGTGCACGAAATAAATGGCATCCGTTGAATGAAAATATTTACATACAATTTTCCCAGGGGCTTGTACAAATTTAGTCGCGGCAGTTACATCAATTCGCTAAGTATCCTCGATCAACGTGTTTCCCTTCCAAACTTTCGGAGCGACACGCGCGTTTCCGAACGGAGAACCCTCCCGTCCAAAGTCACTGGAACGAGTCCGAATCCGAAAATTCCCGGTCCCCGAAACGAGCGCCCCCTCCGGCCGGAAATCCGTTCACCGAGGGCTCAAACCAAAATAGCAAAACGGAGAAAAAAATGGTACAACTCTGTCCAATTGCGGCCGACGAACAACAAACGATTCGATTCGAGCGAATGTGGCGCCGACCGGGCCGTTAGACGGAACCGCGCGCCACCTGGCGGCAAGCCCCGCTGGGGCCTGCGGCCCGGGATTCGACGGTGCAGCGAACCTGACCAATCAATCTAAAATATATTACACGCGTAACGTTGTTCGGCGATTGATCGACGGGCCGATCAGTTGGCGATCGAGTTTTCTTTGTTCTGGTGGAGCATCGCGTCGTTCTGGCGGAACGCGCTGGCGTACGGGAAGCGCTCGCGACATCTCTCGACGAACGCCTGGATGGTGGCGCGCTCGCAGTGCCCGAAGTCGCCGTCGTTCAGGCAGCCGAGCACGCGCACGCACGTCTCCAGGGTCACGTTCTCGAGGCCGTCGAGAGAGGTCGCGAGGGCGATCGCGCGCGCCTGCGCGCTGGGCTCGAGCAGGTAGAGCATGCGCGCGCCCTCTAGCAGGTGCGGCAGCGAGTTGGCGTTGGCGCGGAGGTACGCGGCGTTGAGCGCGGCCGCGTCCGTGCTGGCGAATATCCGGTTGGACTGGCGGTTCACCACCTCGGCGACGACGCCCTCTGGCGGCAGCGCGCCGGTGTGCCGGAGGAAGCGCACCAGGCAGCTGTGCAGCGCGGGGTTGTTGGCGTCCAGGCGGTGCGCGCGACTTATGGACCGGAGCATCAGCAACGTCCGACCTGGGGAGAGAAGGGGGTTAGTTGCGGGTGAAGGGTAGAGGGCGGTTTTGGGCAATTTAAGGGGTTACCTCCACTCAGGAGCGACGTTTTTACGTTATTTTTGGAATTTTTTTCTACAAAGCTAATATGCGTATAAAAAAAGAAAGTAGTACGGTAGAAAGATCTGTATTTAGGCTTCATTTTACAGTTTTGTAAATAAATGTTTTTTGAAAATGGCGGAGAAATAGACATTTTAACACAATAACTCGTGACCCGCTTATTTGAATCAAAAAACAATAGTGGGTATCGAAAATATATTTTAAAAACTTGCCCTTGAACGAAGGACATTAAAATATATTGATTCAAAATAAAATGGCGGCCGGATGAAAATGAAGGTCACTTTCTGACTTAAAATTTGGCTGTTTTAGCCATATTTGTAGTGCAAAAAAATAGCGATTTTGTCCAAACTTCTGAGTGGAGGTAAACCGTTAAGGCGAAACGTCAAGTCTTCTGCCACGGAGTTAGGGTGTTTCTAATTATTGTACACATAATATGGAGTATGAAAGTAAAAATGATTTTACAACACTCGCTGAATGTGGGAGAATGTTGTACTGTTAAGAATTAAATCCTGCGATTCATAGATTTTTTTATTAATGTACCGCGTTTGTTTTCCCACTTCGAAAACGCGGTACATTGGATAGCAAAAAATAAACAACAAAATACATTTTTTTTATGTACCACAATGTTTTCCCAGAGTGAGAAAATTTAATGATTTAGCATCAAATAAAATTGTAATGTTTTAAAAAAGTAATTAACAAACACACTGGTTCTAGTAACATTAAGTAACGTTTCACCTTAAGGTAGTTCTATCGTCTAGGACCGTATATTTATGGGGCCAAGTAAATAATTTGTTTATTATTTGAATAATGTATTTTTAGGCAATTTGTGAGATCGTAAATGATCAAATCTTAATCATTTACAATCCCATTGAGCTTTTAATTACATTTAGATCTATTTTTCATCAATTTTTTTACTCGGGAGATGTACAGCACATCGCAGGTACAAATTTAAGTGGTAAAAGTACTTGGCACTTCGGTAGTACCATTTAGTAGTCTCAGTGTATGAAGGATTCTTCTAAGTGCCAAAATCGTGTCCGGCAAATAGAGTAATGAGCGATTTTTCGTCTAACTGACTGATTCCACCAGTTAATTAGAGGAATAATACAAAATGTTCTAATTGCCAGCACTTAGTGAAGTGCATAGGCATTAAATCAAATGCCTGTTTATTCTAAATGCTTACGACATATCTTTAAATAGAGAGATAAATGCACACCATTTTTTATTTCTCACAAACGATGTAGTAAACTATCTTTAAACTTGTAACAGTCATTTTTATATAAAGCAAATTCTATTAGTTTTTCATTAAAATCTATTCGGAAATCAAAAAAGTTATCACACAAAATGTACCATTTGCGCACTAGTTTCCTATACCTCCTATGTATTTTTGTGCTACTCTGATATTAAATATATCAGCTCCCAGATAGTCAATCTTCATTAGTTTCAGGGCAAAATGTGCATCATTGAATAGAACTTAAGGAGAAGTGGAAAAACTGTTGAAACGGAGTTAGGGATTTTCTTTGTAAAAAATAATTAGTTAGTAATCCTTGATAGATTAATTAACCAAAGGGAGGTTCTGTGTCTATGGGAGAACGTCTTACTCAAAAGTATAATTTTCGCAAAGTTTTTAGGCGTATTTAGCACATTTAGATTTTCTGCACATTGAAAACTAGTTTACATTTTACAGAATCAATGGAACAAAGGTAGAAATCGTTATTACCGACATTGCAGATTTGTTGAAATAGGACAAAATGAACATTTAATCACAATTATAAAAGCGTCATTGGTTTACTTTTTTGCATGCTTTTAACAGAAAAAACTACTATTTATACTTTGCTGAAACCATTGATTGAAAAAGAATCTTTAAAAAACGATTGAAGCGCCTCTATAGCCAAAGCTTTGAACCGTAAAATTGTTTAAAATGCCTCAAATGTTGTTTTTCTTCATGCTTGATTGATTTAATAATTATATATTACGATTGAATGACGATAAATTTAAATAAAAGTTGTAAAGTTATTTTAGAAAAATGCAATAATTTGGGGTTTTAAGGCGCATTATATAGTTTTTTCAACAAAATTGGTGCTGTCGGCGATGGTTATATTACATTTTTGTACTTGGCCAAAGACACTACCGTGACCCCTGATTAAGATTTAATCAAGATAAGTTTAATAAAAGTTACAAAGTTACATTAGAAAACCAGAATGAGTTTGGTTTTCACGGCCCATTAGTTTATAGTTTTCTCCACGAAATTGGCGCTTTGGGCGATGGTCGCTTAATTTATAAAATGCCTACCTATAAAATTCTTTGCTAAACGTTTTGTGTTTAAAATCTCCAGTAAATGTTCCTATAAGCACAGATGGGGTTATGTTAAATTTTTTTTAGAAATTAAATTGCCTTTGCCCTCACGTTAATATAATTATCAAATATTTTCATTAGGAATGTGAAATGTTCGAACAGGTCGTAGGCCAGTTAGTAATGCAATATGTTTGCGTTACGTACATCTGTATATTTTTATTTACGTAAAAAACTTCTTTACATATAATCTACAAATAATATTACTCACAAAACAAATACATTAAAATATAAAGCAAAAATGGAGGAGTTTTTTTGTACATATTTTTTTAAAATAATTTTGAGTTAAATTTCATTTTTTTCGAAACTAAATAATATACTTGTAAAAATGTAACTTTAGCAATCTTTTCGCCAACGAAAGTAACAAAAAAATGTAACTTTTGATTCTTTTCATTTTGATGAGTTACGTTTAAAGTTTAAACGTTACAATACTGGACCGTAAGTTTTTAGTTAAAGAGTGTCAAGTGGACAATTTAGACTACCCAGACCACAGTTTTCTCAGTGTGAACTAACACTTCCATTTTTGACTCCTCATTTGGAACCGTTTTGTGAAACATTCTGGACTACATTTTGACATGAAAATTGCATATTTTTAGACTTGTGAAAATCGAGGACTTTTACCGTGTGTATGCTTTGGTGATATATGTGATCTAAGTCAGATGACAGTAAATTTTATTCATGTTCAAAAATACTTTTTTTTAACTTTTCTACTCTTTGAGGAGAAACATTAAACTGTTTAAACAAGTTCAGGCAATTTAAAAAAATCATGGAATAAAAAAAAAAAAAAAACAAATTCATTCTTCAATTGCATTCTGCAAACATACTGGTGATTTGTTGGCAGACAATTGATATGTATTAATTTGTATGTGCATTAATTTGTTACGGTTTAAAGATAACAACGTTTATAACAATACCTTTGCGAATATAAATTTCAAATGCCATGAGATGCGTTTCTATTCTATCAGCAGCTAGTTCTTGGAGAGGTAGCAGGAACTTTATTGCTTGTTCTAAAGGATCTTCAACCTGAAATAATTCAATTTATTATTAAACGGATTATTAAAAGGACTATTAAACTGTTTGATGAATGTTTGCAATTAGTGTACAATTTCAATACATAAAACCTTTATACTATATGAACTAATTCTCAGACATTTTCTGGTAAAAAATGTTTTTATAATGTTGAAACATTATAAAATACTTTTTCTAAAATATTATTTGTTAATACTTTCAGAACAATTTCTTTTGGCGTGAAATTGGCTATTTACTTCACTTTTTAAATAAAAACATTTCCGTAAAATAACCCACTTTTTTACAGTTAACTAACGGTTTCCCCTATTAGGAGAAATCGTTAGTGAACAGTAAAAAAATATCCGATTAAATCGGATATTCATATCGTTTTACATCTTACCCTTTCCAGCTTTTCCGGAATCAGTTCGTCCAATGTCGGCTGTTCCAGATCGGGATCAGTTTGTTGTCTCGATTTATTATGTTGTTCCCTTTTTTCCTGAGCCTGTGCAGCCTGCTGCCTTTCTAGCTCAGCCTTCCTTCGTTGTTTCCTTTGTTTATTTCTCAGTTTCTTTAGCTCGGAAGGCGCTAAGTTTTCTGTAACAAGCAAAACAAAATTCATTAATTATAGTCCATCCGAAAAAAATTGCCGCACATTAAATTTGATATGTCCACAATTATCATAAAGTAACTGTGTATTGTTTTACAGTAAATTGTTAATAATCATTCTATCTGTAAGACACAGTGTCTTAGATGATTTTTATAATATTCTTTGAAAATACTACATTCTTGGAGTTTTCCTGTTTTTCTTACACTCTTAAAACAGTCTATTCTCCATGACAGGAATCCTTTCATGATAAAAGGATTTTCTATTCAATATTTGCACAAGAGAAAAATAATTTTAATATGAATAAAAATCTATTCGTAATGAAAGGAATACTTTCATATTGATGGAACAAAAATGACCATTTCTTAGAGTGTACTGAACATTATTTCTTAATTTCGTAATCTTATAGTTAAGCTAATATAGTTAAGAAAATTATATTTTTAATTGCATCAACTAAATATGCAGTTCTGCGATCTACATTTTTTCATTTGCACAATCAAACTAAATGTTTGTTTGTTTAAATAATTTATTTGTAAGAACTAACATTTCATTGCGCCAACTAAACGTTAGTTTGACCAAATGTTTGTTAAACAAATATCTTATTTCAGCCAAACATTTCCTAAGTGTAGCCGCATCTTTTAGTATTCGCCTGCTTATCTATTGAATGAACCGACACGAGTTTACACATTCTCGTCCTGGTCGCGTGCAGACTTTACGACGTTACAATATTCACGCGCTTTCTTTGTTCCAATGCGGTCAAACAGCAAACTAATGAAACCATTTTGAAAACAGGCGTGAGAAAGTCGCTATTTTTAGACCGCGAGTAAGTTCAAGTTTTTATTGCAAAACTGGTACTCGTCTATAATCCAATGACAAGCGTCTTGTTCACAATTGATGTGAAAATGTAGCAATAACGCGTTTATTTGAGCAGAATGCGTTAATGGGACTGCGAAAGAATGAACGTAAAGATTGTAATTTGCGGTTGTAAAACGGACGAATAAGGTGAGAGTTACGTTTGTATTACATCTTTCGAAGCTGCGAAAAAGGGGTTTATGTTTATAATATTGTTGTTTATTTAGCGTTAGGATGACGAGGTACTCTACTCTTTATTGGCTTGGGTTAAAGAATCGCTAGAAGCAGATTAATTATTATTTATGATAATTTTATCATTTGATATGGCTATTTAACTTAGTGATGTTAAAGGTTAATTAAACAGATTACTACGGATTTAGAAAAAAGTGCCAGAAAATTTGACGAAGATGCATATAATAGATTTTTTAATAGAAAACAAAAATCAAATTAAGTAAATTTTAATTACACTTGTTCAAACTAAATATGCCCCTAAAAACCTGAATTAAGATTTATGTAAAATTTCCATGAATTTTTCGCGATTTTACAGCTTTTAAAAAAATTCCTGTGGAGTTCAATGATTTTATAGTAAAATTGAGACATTTTACAATAAAACTAAACCATTTGAGGTAAATTTGTAAAGTCTCAATGTGTTTACTGAAATGTTACAGAAAAAAAACGTTTTTCAGCATGTGTAAAACTGGATAAATATACTACAATATAAATATAATAATAAATCTCAGACCAAAAATTGGGACTCTCTTCTCAGGTATCGAGATCCATCGAAATAAAAAGCGATTCTCGGTTACTTCGATACTTATCAAGACGAAGAGTTGGTGCAACATGAGTTACGACGGTCATTGCGGTAATGCGCGAATTAAGTTTGTTCGGGCGGCATTAATGCGTTTTAATTGACCCGCGATTTAATTTGTGATATTATAATATCCGGCGCTACGAAAATGATGCGCGCTTTCCAATTACATAAGCGACTATCGGGAATGTATGATTAAGGTGCGCTCATATGTTAGAAAATGAGCGATGCACTGACATACTTTGAACATTCCACCCACGAAACGTTACAATTTCCTCGAAGGTGCTTCCCGCAATTTCTTATGTAAAAGCATGTGCCCGACATCTCGTTCTTTTCAGCGGAACGCAATTTTTGCAACTAACCACATTACATTTACATCACACACGCACGTTACGTAAATGTCAATAATTGGGACTGGCAATATTTTCGTTCGATGCATCGATCGGTCGAACGCTTGCCGGTATTCCGAAATAATGAATTAAGAAAGATTATGTCAAGTTAGAAATATTCAGACATAAGAATAGGTTATAAAATAATAATTTATACATGTGTGTACCAAAAATGATTTTGTAAGTTGAAATCGTTGCTAATTTGTTATCAGTTTTTGCAAGTTATACTATTATCAATTTTTCAATGATTAAAACCTTATCGTGTCATAAATTTGTATTTTTTTTGGATAGTTAATATAGTGTCCTTATAATTTTTGATTTCTTATTACAAATGTATATATATTATTAGTTCATTATATTCGCAATCGTATTCATAAAAATTAACGTATTATGGAAAGTGAATATTGTGTGAATAATAATCGATTATTTATTATTATTGTAATCGATTATTTTATTGAAAAATAATAATAATTTTTTAATATTAACAGATTTCAGGATTGTACAAATTGGAAATATCTTCGAAAAACTAAAAAAATTGAACTTCGAACCTTTATAATGTCCAATGATTGGAATTTGCGAAAGTTCTTAAAAATAACAGTTTTAGAATAGATATCGAAATGATAGATGATTTATGGATTTCGGCGATTATCATCGATCGTTGATTAATGGCGAACGATTTATGATCAATTATTGATGACGGTTAATTGATGATTAAGTGTTGATCATAATTAATCATGCGCAATCGCCCCATTCATTCATCGGAGTCGATTATTTATGGTTCACATATACTTAAAACACGAGTCTCATTGATAAATGAGTGCTTTCACACTTTTTTTCGTTGATCACTTTTAAATGAGGTACAATCAATCTGGTTTTTATTAGACTTAAAATCAAATCATTTCACTAAGCATGATCGTATCGATATGAATATAATACAAGGAAAAATGTCAGAAACAAATCAGAAATTCAATCGAATTGTTCCAATTGTTTCATTACAAATTCTTTCAAAAGATTGTTTAAATATAATAATAATTATATAATAAATATTTAATAACAGATTTTTTAGATTTAAGTTGACTGTTTCATTTCAACCTTGAATTCTGAATTCATTTTTTCGATTTTTGTTGACTTTTCATATTAATCTTAATTTTTTAACTTCTTTAAGAGGGTTTGGTCCAGATAATTGAAAAACTCCTGGTTTTTTTTATTTTTTCCTGGTTTATGTTTCTGGTCCTAAATTTCGATATTTCGGACCCAAACTTCACTAAATTGTATCCAAAAAATTTTTTTCGTTGCAGTCAATTTTCGCAAAAAAAATTAAAATGCGACCTATTTGAAAGTGTCACCAGCGGTCACGCTGACATAATTTCATAAATGCAGTTGCAACGGCGATGTGAAATGTGAAGGTGGGAGCGCGGGTCGAGTCAACGATCGGACAATACGAAGCCTTTACCGAAACGCTCTTTCCTTCTTGGTCTTTTCAACAAATGCACGCGGCCCGTTTCCTTTCTCAATTACTAGTTTCACCGAACAGCTCTGGGACAGAATATTGATCAAAGCTGCTCAATCATCCTTTGTTTATTTACTCCTACAAATTAGCATACGGGTGAAAACGATGCTTTTTGCGCACTTCCGGCACAATTCGATTGAAGACAGCTAAAATTTCATGTCTCGTATAATTGAGTTGCAACAATAAATCTTATTATAATAAATATATCGTTGCTGAGATTATTGGCTTTTACCTTGTCAAAAGTTTGAAACGGGAAATGCTGAGTGAACAGTGAAATCAATACATATTGAAATAGAAATATTGTCTGATAAACTAACTGAATGGGTTTCCCACGACAAAACACGTGTTCACAATGGTTATTTTAAAAGAATGAAAAGTCACTCAGATGAAGTGCAATAGAATGTTTTTTATTTAATTATATACATTTTAATGTTTTTATTTTTATTTATAATTAAAAAAAATTTATTTAATTACATCTGTTTTGTTTTACCAATTTTGTCAGTTGCAATTTTAAAGGATGAAACTTTTTTGGATGTTTTTTTCCATAAATTAAAAATGTTAAAAAAATTTTGCGAAAAAAATAAGTTTTATAAGAACAAGTACTACACTTCCAGAGACTTTTACTCGCTAATATATTAGCGGCTGAAATCAACATTTCGTCCAATTAGTCGGCTGAAATCGTGCTACGTTTCTAGACGTCGCAGAAAAATGCAAGTGAAAAAGTCGGCTTCGAGCGTTTGGCTCCTAAATGACTGTGTGCCAACTTTTCTTCTCACACGCTCGCACATGCCGAGTTCACAATGCGCGGTACAAAAATATCCTTGATAATGCAGACCTTGCGCGCTTTATTGTGCGTTCATGGTGGAATGTGGAGCAGCGACGGGCGTTGACTGACTTAATTCAATGTCCGATTAATTCACAGCTTCACGTATAATTATTGAAATGACATTTCTCAGCAACAACGGCTCGAGTTATTATCGATGGGCGGTACGTTCTTTTGTCATTACAGTTCGTCCAGAGGAAACATTTATTTTAGGTTTACGACCGCGATAAATTATTCGCTGTGAAGCAATGCGAGTCGAGATAACGTTTGAGAAAATTGTTAGTAGTGATTCGGATTGCTTTTGATTGACAATTTTCATTTAAATTAAGGTAGAGAATCCGTAAAATTACCATTTTAGGGATTGGTATATGGAGAGAAAAGTTGTCTTAATTATTACCATATTATATAGCATTCCGAGGACGAAGTTTCCTCTCTTTGGTAGATGAATTTCTCATAATTTTCTCGTATTATTTTCAGTTCAAATTACTATATTTTTATAGCAAACAAAAATTCTATTTCTTAAAAAAAAAAAAAAAAAAAAAAAAACTTTCCACACAGAGTCTCGAACTCGCGATCTTGAGGTTTACAACCGGCGACTGTTCCCTCCACTAAAAAATAGTTTAAATTGTTTTGGAAGCTTTGTCCTCGAATTACTATAAAATTTAGCACTTTTTGATGCAATTTTTCCCTCTGTGTAGAAATGAAACATATAGAAATAATACAACCATAAATGTAGAGTAGCTAAAATGGTACTTAAAATGATAGTAATTTGTTTAAATATATCAGGAGTCATTGAAAAAAACGAAACTTTTTAAAATTTAGCACGTTTTCTCTAATTGGTGTCGCGTTACGATTATTTTGCACAATTTAAGATATTTTAAGAATTGATGGAAACGCTTTAACTGCACTTAAGGTCGGAATTATTTGTACAGTCAGTGATTACTAGTCTCTTGGTGTGCATTAATCTGCCCAGTGATTTTTTAAACCCATCATCACACAATGTAGTTATGCATGACTTAGCTTTACTTAGGGAAAATAACCGTCGTCGTAATGACGCTTAATAGATTTCATCCTTAACACACTGGTGTGCAGACAAAATCATTGTTTGAATATAATAAAATAATGACAGTTAACGATCAATTAAGTTGTAATTGTGCGTAGGATGCATTTAATGAACAAATTGATGAACCCTGGCGAGAATAATTGTGTGGCAATTAGCATTTTTGAGTTATTACGATTACATAATTATAATTTTGTTGTCATAGAGTTGATAGATTCAGATTTAATTTTTATATTACTAATGATTTTTGAAGTCTTGAAATTGTATTGCATTTTCTTAAAAAATAATGCCTGTTACATTTAATGTAGTAAATGTACTGTAATTTTACAATTGACTGCGAAAAAAAAAGAATTTTAGTTAAAGTGAAGTGGAAAAATGTAGGAAATATCTTCATATTTAATGATAATGATTAACAAAATGTTTGATACATTAGCGTTTGAGATATTGGAACAAATGTACGAATTGGAAAAATAGATTTGATTAGTCAGATTATTGACTTCGTTATAATAACATATGAGCCAAAGAGCTGAAAATAAAATAATCGTCGGGATTTCTCGAAAAATATCTTTTGGAATGTAAATAAAGTGAAGCGGGAAAAAGCTTTCTAAAAATAGACCACAATTTTAGATTATACGTAAATCCCAAAACGATCAACTGCAAATCACACGTTTTACGTAGTGAATTCAAAGGTAAAAAATCCAAACGAAAAATTAATTTCTTTTTCAATTCTCCAACTTTTTTTTGAAGACGTAACAGCAATTGTAATGAAAAAATAAGAAACATCTCCGTAATCGCAGCAGTGGCAAATTATTTACTTTAATTTTACTTTAATTTTTATAACATGGGAATCGAATGGTGCAAACAGAAATTTCTTCGCGATAGAATCAATACAACTACTTCACCGAGGAAAATTAGAGTAACATTAAAATATGTTAATTAAATTTTTTACGATGATGACATGAATCAGACGAACATTAGTACAATAGAAATAAAACCTCATTGAGTAAACTTATGTTATTTTGTAGATCTAATTAATAAAATGTTAATTATAAATTAATGTTTTGTGTAAGTTTTTACTTAAATTATTAAAAACACTTATTTGATATATTTTTTATGTTTAATTTTTATAAAAAATAACGAAAAAACCTCAGAATTTTGATGACAGTTCAATCACTTAATCTTAACAATACATTAATTTAATTTTAACAATATTTTATTCAAATTTAAAAACTGTAACTAAAAAATAAAATGTTTTGTATCGTGTTCAAATCAGAATCTCTAAGCAAATTTCTGGGTACATTTAATTAATTTTCGATTTCAAATTTTTCTCAGTGCCCCATTTTCTGATAAGTCAATGTGAAAGTAATTTGTAATGACATGTGCAAGAAACATGTCACATTCAACATTTCCCATACTTCAAAAAAACATGAAAAAGAGCCCCAGCGTAAATTATAATTAAATGATAAATCGCATTCGCTGATCAGCGTGCAATTTTAATTGGACGAAGCTGGACGCAAGAAATCGCGGAAGAAAGTGAAAAGGGGGCTGAAAAAAGGCGCTTTAAAATGGTCCACCGGATAAACGGTTCGCCGCGAGATCACGCTGAGGCTACACTACACTTTATTACGCGAGTGCCGGTAGAGAGGAAAAATTCGCGCGATTATTCGTCACGGGCCGCTAATCTTGCTGAAGCGAAGAGAAAACCCCTCGACTTTAAATGAGCCATGCGTGAAAGTGAAAATAAGGAATCACACGAACGACAGGACAATTATTATTGTGCAAGAAAAGCGTCTGCGCCAGATTAATAGTCACATCGGAAATCCGGTGTTCGTTCGAGCCGAAACGCGCGGCGTTTTTGCGCGGATTCGGCGCTAATTATTCGCCAAGAAATCAAATTGGTCCGGCGAACAAAAAGGCGCGAATTGTGCCGGGGCCTTTTTACGCGAAATGACAATTAACATTGTCCGAGTGAAAACAATTTCACGTTGCGTAACGTCGCGCCCCCTGTAATAATGTTACGTAAGCACGCGAGGCTGGTGCGACCTATAGGACACATTTCCGAACGAAACAAGAAGGCGAAGAAATACGCCAAGTGTTATGTGATTGCAGGCTTCGCATTTGGTCGAGCGAGTTAATTGTGAGGGCCTCTAATAGTTATTCATATTATGGTTAGAACTGAAATTATCCGCGTTTCAATGTTGGCAACTACATTGTTGTTGATTTTGGTGAACTCAAATATATGCAGAGTTAAATTGTGGTAAAGTTTGTTGAAGACAAAACGCCAGTAAAATAGACCCTAATTTTAGAGTTGTGTGTAAAATGAGAGCATGAAATGCAAAGTTAAAATTAACTCTAATACCTATAGAATTAACCCTTGTAAACTCTACACTGTTAAAAATATCCTTTTGGGCCAAAATAAAGCATTTTGGCACAAAAGAAATCATTTTTGCAGAAAAGGAATCCTTTTCATTTAAAAGGAATCGTTGACAATTAAAACGAATTTTTAGGTTAGTTTTTTCAGTGTATAAGTAATATAAGGGTAAAATGTCTAGTACTGTTACGACTGACTTTATTGAAACATTATTGTAATTTTGATGCAATATTAAGGTAAAAATTACTGATGTATTCCGGTAAAAATTGATGAAATATTACGGTAGAGATGACTGTAATGTTACAGATTTTTCTCTGAATGTAACCGCGAGGCATTGCTGCAGCTTATTACCTGTTTATGTTTTAATGGCCATATTATTCAATTAAAGCAATGACCTGCTTCATTTCACGACGTAATTTTCTGTATCTTTCGTCCGGGTTAGTTTTTCTCTGGCGCATATAAGGAAAGTTCATCTAAGAATATTGTAGAGCTGGTAGCTCTATTGGAAAACCCTATTTTTGTCAATGCACATTTGCTGGAGACAGACGAATGAAATTGGTATGCTGCGATTGTGATTTAAAACGTTACAGATTCCCAATAGAACATGAATTTTACAACAGGAAATAAACTGTTCCTGTTGTATATTCTCGATTATACAGGGTAGTTCATATCAGACGTTATTCTTACAATCACCTTCAAAAAGGGGGATGTGAATATTTTATCCCTATGAGCAAAGCCATTTTAACTACATCAATAATTTTACTAGGGAATCAAGACAGTTTTCATTCGGGCCATGTGTATTTTTAAGGGGACCGTCTGGTAAAATTTTGATGAAATTTGTTTTGCAAAGATATATCAATGGATAGAAAACAAAAATTAACTCGTTTGTAGCAAAAAAGTTAAAACAATTCATATATTTGTTAATAATTCATCAAATATAGGGCATTTTTAAAAAGTTAAGGGTACACCAATTTGCATTCAATTTCAATTTAGTTTGCGCCAAAATGTTCGGAATTCAGTTCTGAACAAATCTGTCAGAATTTTGATTGCATTCATAGTTTTCTGGCAATCCACAGCTTTATGAAACGACCGAACTTAAGGAGACTCTCCACAAAAATGGCAATTTTCGTCAATTTTAATCCAATCACCTCGAATTTTTGGTGTTTTGTAGAATTTAGATCCCTTAATAATAATCTTTAACGAAAACCTCCAAAAATCAATTGTTTATCATTAATTAACCAAAAGTTGTTAAAAAATCCTAATCTTCAAAAAATTAGTGCGAGCTCAAATTACAGTCAATTTTATTGTTTTCAGCGCCATCTTGTTTGCCATTAAGAGGATACAAAAATTACGGACATATTTTTAATAACTATCATCAAACAAAAGTTATAAACAATAAAGTGAAAAGATGCCAAAAAATCATTTTTACATCTGAACAGTCCCCTTAAATGCATCTAAATTTAATGCTACTACAAATACAACATAACCTACATCCAAATGGACAACACTGGGACAAAGGGTTATGTCAAATCAACATTAAAAATGAAGTAACATGAGCTAGTTGCTTCAACATGGCAATATGATCGATCAACAAAACCACCATGTTAGCTCAACATCGTATTGCATAGCAATGACTCTATTACAAAGTAATTCCAACACCGTGGCTAACTTCATTTTAAATGTAAACACAACCTCACTTTTCAGTTGCATCTGACGATTTTTGTGTTGGATTAGCACAGTTTTTTCCCAGTGAAGGACGAAACAAGTACAACATCCTGAAATTAAATAAACGACCCACTACACCCAGTCTGCACATGTTTTTTCCGGCCACTTTTTCAAATGCACCTTGGGGTATATACAACAAATTGACGCTCGTTTGACGTCCATTTTTCGCCGCTCGTTTCCGTAATCGCCCCGGCAGATGGATTGACAAAGGTAGATTAAAATGCAAAAAGGGGTTCGCATTTGTTGTTACATAAAGCGCAAATGAAAAAGCGGGCAGAAATGAATGAATAATGTGAGTTGATTTGGTTCGATAAGTCGGGCGATTGCTGAAATGTTTATAGGCCTCGTTGTGCTGTGCCTCTCGGGCCAACGAGGAACGCACGGTGAAGGGTGTGCGGTGTTTGATGGGGCAAAGTAAAGGCGTGGTCGACGGAAGAATAAGAAAGGTGCCATAGTCATGACTACATCGATGAGTGGAAAGGCATTATGTACATCGAGCGACTGCTATATGGAGTAGACGGTGCAACAGGCCGCGCCACTGCCTGACGCCTAATTCCCATGCTCATTCGACTACGCGCGAAATTCTCTTAGCCAATAGCGACTTGGGCTATTGAGATCTAATCCGGATGTGACGTAACGCCGAGATAACATAACCTAGCGATAGCACAATTTTTAGGGTGGCAGGAGAAACTGGTAGGAACCTTGATGACCAGAATTAGACGAAAAGATCTGTAAATTTTATGTAAATATTGGAACTTACGTGGATTTTACATAATATTTCAGTCTCTGAGTCCTCAGGTGGTGATTTTGAATAAATTATTGAATATGGCTTCTGCACATTTTATGTAGATTTTATATACTAATAAATGTTATGGCAACAAGAAAATTGATGACAATATGATATAAAGAAAATCGAGATAAAATAAAAATGGTACTCTGTTTTCTTTTGAAAAAAATTCATGTTACAAAATGTGAATTTACATAACTTTTTATTGATGGGATATGCACTTCTAGTTGTAATTTAGTATACAGTAATCGATGAGAAACTTGTTTTATGTTCCCATGTAACCACTGGATCAATTTTGATACTGTACAATTAGGACTTTTGTTTAACCTCGCGCACAATGGAACTTACGATTGATGCGCCCTCTAGATATTAATGTCCATAGATACCCAGGTCACCTTAAATCCCCTTATTATGTTCAACCTTATCTTAGGCTTGTGAAAACTTTCAATTTTTTCACAAACTGCACTATTTTGCCGCAATAAATCAGTACCAGTCGCACGTTAAGGACCTTTGCAGGCCTTCTAAGATGGAAGAACCCAGACAATATAATTGCACCTATCTTCCCTCTAAAAGGTAATCCAACATTCCGTCTCACGATTCTACCATCTTCCCTCGACCAATTTTAATGGCTTCAAATCCAACACAAACATGGACTAAAAAGTTCAAAAGCCTCTAAAAGTCACTTTGTCTATCCAGGAGCTCCTGGTAGTGCTACCCAGGAGAGTAAAAGTGTTTGCGACATTAAAACCTTTCCCTCCGTAATTTCTCAGCGACACTTGCATTCTAGTCAGAAAGCGAAATCGTATTAGTAGTCGCACGTTGTATCCGAGGAAACATACAAAATCCTTTACCCTGATCTTGAATGTAAATACGGTGCGAATAACCTAGTTCCCAGTAGTGCTTCGAACTTTCTTCCTCGGTGAGTTATTGAAGAAAAGGAAGAGGACCGAGGAGAAACAGCGAGACAGTCTGTTCTCACTTTCAAGCCAGTCAATTGTACGGCGAAGACAATGCCGGCCGGTCGCGTGCTAGACGACACCAGGGATGCCAACCTGTCGCGATCATCTCTTGTCTCGCGGCCTTAAAGTCGCGCGTCTTTGTCTCGGCAGGTGCAATTAATGCCGCACAATGCCGCGTGTCTGCGCCTAAACAATGTTATTAACAACGTCATTCCCCGGGAAAAAGCGCGATCAACCGCGAGATGCGATCCCAGAGATCACTTTTCCACGTGACTTTGCTTTTGCCACCTATTGTCTCGTGAATGCTGTTTTGTTGGTTATTCTTGAACTCGGTTCGCATGGAGCAATTAGTGTACAAAATAATTTGGTCATTAAGGTGATTCGAGCTTTGATTAGGGGGATGCGAAGTTTGATTTCATGGCAAAAGAAATTTTTCTGAATTTATCAGTAAATTATTTTCCCAGACAGAAGGAGAAACTGAAATAGGAAAATTGTTTAAACTTATAATGTTACATTTATCAAAATAATTGAATGTCTTTTTCATTACTAGTATAATGTAACACTAGTTATTTTTTGTTTACTTTATAAGGTAAATTTACTCACAATTCATTATGTGCAAATACGTACAATAAAAAATGAATCGCAAAAATGTAATAATCCGTTTGTTACATTTTTTTGTTTATTTTGCGATAAAGCATTCAACGTTTTTATTCACGATTTGTTCAAAACAATACGAATTAATTAAATAGATTTTTTTTAAGTTCTGGTTTAATAATTTTTTAATATCTTGGATTCACTATTGGTCACTCTCCACTATAATTATAGGGCAACATTTAACACAATTCATTTCTTTACATTTCTCTAAATATCCTTTCACCGTTTCCACAATTTATTATCAATAAACTGCCCGCACAGGATGTAACTATAACTCCACGATCGACATGAAATAAACTTTATTTGTTTGTGAAACCAGAGCTCAAACGGACGTTCGAGAACAAACTCGTAAAGCGTTTAACCGTTTCCTGACGCACAATCTCATATTTCGATAAAGACGCAAAACTAGTCCACTAATGAATTGTGCGTTATAAGCGAGATACATCTAAATAAATTAACGTCGGGCGGCTGACGGACGTGTCCCATGGAATTATCTTGAAATCGCTGAATTATGACACAATGTTTACGTCATATCGCTAAGATACGTAGTTACATGCTTGATGCCAACTCGGTCGTTCAGGGTATATGATTCAGAGCAAACTATTGCTACTGTCGTTTATTCAAAAAAAAGTTTTTTGGTGATATTTATCAAATCAGTTGGTTCAATTAAGGAGAGGGGATAGTTCATTTATCAATTAATCATTCACAATTTATTATCCAAAAAATTGAACAAATTTTTCAAATGGGATTACAAAATTAAAATTGTATTAAAAAAATAAAATACGGTCAATGTTTAGTAAATTGAATATATTTACACAGAATATCAGAGAATTTCATATATTTACTTATAAATTTTCAATAATTACCTCTGTCTTTCTCATATTTAAAACATCGAATATAGTATTTTGCTGACTTTACCAAATATTTAATCAAATTATTATTTGACATTAATCTGATACATGTTTTGCGTCAACTGCCTGCCAATTACAATTTTTCAGAGCAGATCTATTTCGAAGGAAATAATACACCGTCACACACAATAACTTTCAAAAGTTGATTTATAAAACAAAACGAAAAAAACTAGTTATGACGTTCAGTTCACCGAAATGGAACGTCAAAGGAACCTAATTTACATTAGAAATAGAGCGATCGTTTCGCGTGTTGACATATATGTAATGCGCCTATTGCGACACCTACAGGAACCGATGTTTCCGAGATAGCCATCGAGTAATCTATTCCGTTTCAAAATAAAAATGATATTCCTTCTAATTG
>JABFPB010002620.1:0-19500 GCA_022817645.1 Ceratoteleas bidentatus
TCAGAGTTTTTCAGCGTTTTTCAGAGTAATTCAGAGTTTTGTCAGACATTTTCAGAGATATTTTTCTACAAGGGTTGGTCACTAACATTTCGCAATTAACAAAACATCACTTGTCGCGCCAAGCCGCCGATTTGAACTTGCTCCTTGCGTTCGACATCACCTTAATGAACAATATGTGATTGTGATCTTAGTACTTTACAGCTATTCTGATACCATAAAATAACCTACAAACATTTACACTTATGTAAGCTTCAATATAAAATGCTTATAAACTTAACTTACCTTCTGTTTCAACGTAAATAAAGTAATGAAAAAGAAGGATTCAGAATCATTTTTACAATTTTGATTCTGAAAAATTCGTGTCTGTTTTGGGGATTAAAACTGAATTTTGTGTATTTGTAATAACGGAAGAGTAACTGCACGTCGTACGAAAATACTTCTATTTTGGTAGATCTTGAACATTGTACTTATTTTAGATAGGAAACTGAGTTTGATACCGACATGTAAAAATTGCATGATGGCGCTGCATGTTCAATTCAAGAATATTTCTCAAAAAGTAAGCAAATATTAGAATACTTAATTGTAATTTTATTTAGGCAAATCGCGTAAACGAGGTAACTACATGTCATATTTTAATAAAAAATTGTGTAATAAGATTAAGATTACTTATCCTTGTTTATGTAAAGTATATGTGTAGCATTCTTTAGAAATTTTAGGTGGGTTAGGAGTTCGACCCTCGGCAGTATTGTTCCATCTCATGATTTTAATTTTAATTTCTTGAACGTTCTAAACGGTCAATAAACGTTCTGGGAACCGACTAATGTCCGGCTGTGGAAGGTTCTCTAAACGTGTGTGAAAATGTTGATATCTAGGAGATATCAACAAGAAAAACTTGTTTACATAGAAATCTCGGGCGTCCTCTTGGCACTTTGGAGGCTTGAGTTCGATTCCGAGTGATATCTTTTTTGAATAGAGTAAAACGCCTCGAAAGTTCTATAAACGTTCAAGAAATTTTTCGATAATTTAAAAAATTATTAAAAATAAATTAATTTTTAATAATTTAACCTCGTGAAACTCTGGCAAATTAAATATTAGCAAAAAACGAACTAATTTCGAAATTTCATTGAATTCTCTTTGATTTGATTTTACGGAGAAACACCTTAACAAAATGTTATCTTGAAATACGGCTTATCGAACCGATATCTGACTGTTTCCCCACCAGAGCCAGAAGTCTACTAAACGTTTAAGAAACCTGTAGACAACGTTCAGCTAAACGTTTGCCAAACGTTTAGTAGACTTCTGGCTCTGGTGGGGAAACAGTCAGATATCGGTTCGATAAGCCGTATTTCACGATAACATTTTGTTAAGCTGTTTCCCCGTAAAGACCAATCAAAGAGAATTCAATGAAATTTCGAAATTAGTTCGTTTTTTGCTAACATTTAATTTGCCAGAGTTTCACGCAAATTCACTACCTAGTTGCAGAGATATTTAACACCAAAGTTGTTCAAAATAACATTAGCAGCATAGGAGATTGGTATGAAAACATTCATTTTTCGAAATAACTAGATCCAAACCGAGAGGTTTTGATAAAAAATTAAACATATACAGATATTAACATAACACAGTCACGTGAAAGAAAATAGACGAATTATTATTAATTAGTTTTATTCGAATAAATTAATCACAGACATAGTTGCGGTCAAAAGATATAGTGCCCTGTATATTATAAAACAAAAATTAGTATCCCAGAAAAATGTAATCAGAAATTCTGTGTAATATGTGTCCAAACATGTCGATAATCGGGCTATTACAACAATTTCTTTAAAACGTAGTGCAATTCTGGAAATGTGTCAGATTTTTTTTCTTTTAATTATTGTGTTACAAAATTGTTTGTTTTATTTCTATTATTTTTTAAATAAATTATTCGTTCTAATCAATTGACTATTCTTCTCATGATTGGGAACAGACATGCTTTTTAAAAGCTATTCTAAGTGTAAATCGTTTACTGCACTTCTGACACTTATAAGGTGCCTCAATCGTCCGATTACGCAAATTTGTAGAAACACCTTCTGTGTTAATTGTTTTTCCTAATGTACCACGTTTTAACGACTCTGCATGGTGTCTGTGAATATGTCTACGCAATAGATCAGATCGTCTAAAACTTTTTTCACACTGTTGACACTTATATGGCTTTTCACCGGTGTGAATGCGACTGTGAGATATCAAATGAGGTAGTTGTCTGAAAGATTTGCCACAGTCTTTGCATGTGTATGGCTTTTCACCTGTGTGCGTGCGATTATGTATAAACAATTCTTGTTTTGTCTTGAAAGATTTATCACATTGTCGACATGAATACGGGTTTTCACCGGTGTGAACACGATTGTGACGAATCAAATGAGATTGTTGATTAAAAGATATTCCACACTCATTGCATTTGTAGGGTTTTTCACCGGTGTGAACACGATTGTGACGAATCAAATGAGATTGTTGATTAAAAGATATACCACACTCATTGCATTTGTAGGGTTTTTCACCGGTGTGAATACGATTGTGCTGTAGCAAATTCCATCTGCTTTGGAAAGATTTACCACACTGTTGACATGGAAAGCATTTTTCTGAGTTGAGAACTGTGGAACTTCGTGGTTTGTTACTTGGTTGTTCGCTTTGCTTTACGGTTTTATCATCGTCACTACAAATGTGTGATAGCAATTGTTTTAAATCTCTGAATTTGTTAAGGCAATCCTTGCAACTGAACCGTATGTTTGTAAAATCATCAAACAAACTGTTCGATGAATTGTCTGATTGCTTCGAAGTTTCTTGGCTATGGTTCGAGAGATGACTTGAGGTTGAAGAGACAGTGCGACTTCCTTCTTGGAACCGTTCGTCAGAATTAGTTGGTTGAAACATAGTCTTTCTTATGGTTGTCCCCGTAATGTGGATTTAGTGTAGCGTTGATCTGTAAACATATGCAGTATTCAGTTGCAGAACATTTTCGTGACTTGCTTTGGATGATTCTCAATACTTTGATCATTCAAGGGAATTGGTTGAAACATAACCAAAATAATTTGGTCATTCTAACCACAATTTGGTTAAGTTATACATACATTTGTTGGAGTGTTGAGAAAATGCTTATAGGCTTACCTTACGTTTCAATGTAGAAAAAAATTATGAATAAGAACAACTCTAATTCATTTTTTGAATCTCAACACTAATTTTCTTGTCTCTGTTCGTCTTGAATTCTTTATTGCGTTAAATTCAGTTAGTATGTAGAACTGCTCGTCGAATCAAAACATTTCTGTTTTGATAGATTCTGAACTTTGTATTTATTTTAGATATGAAACTGAAGATGAAAAAAGTGCATTATACTTCATGTCTCATTCAAAGATATTTCTCAAATAATAGACAAATATTAGAAAACTTAATCATAGTTTTATTTACCCAATTAACACCGTAACCGAGCAAACATTTTGTCCCATTTTAATAAAAATGTTACAATAAGACTAAAATTGCTTATACTGATGTATTATTAATATGTTGTTTTTTTAGAAACATTTCCAATACTCATTATAAACGATTGAAAAAATTGTTTTCATAATATAAAAATGTATGTTAAATCATTTTTGTTGAACATTTCTTTTCTTGATAACATTTTTAGATTAAGAACTTTCTTTATATCCAATCAGAAACATGGGTAAAATTAATTATTGTACTATAAATATCTTTATTACGGTAAATGAATAACAAACATAGTTGCGGTCAAAATACAAAGCTCCTTATGTACTATAAAACAAAAATTCGCAAATTTGAAAAGAAGTTTTGATGCATTACACTATATACTTTTTATGTCTACATGCTGAGAAATCTATCTAAATCAACGTATTTCATCTAGTAATATCGTTGTATCCTATTCTATTTCGACAATCGTGGATGGATCTTCGAAGAATTTTTTCTAAACGTACTGAAATTCTGGATATTTTTCAAAGATTATACAACTCATAATTAATATATCGAAAACATTCTTTGATTTATTTTTAGTACTTTTTTTATAAACAACTAATTCTAATCAATAGACTATTTTCCTCATGTATGGCGACAGACGTGCTTGTTGAAAGCTATTCTAAGTATAAATCTTTTGCTGCACTTCTGACACTTATAAGGTGCCTTAACCGGTAAAAATTCCCCAACAATCGGTTTCCCCAAAATACCACGTTTTAATTTATCTGCATGGTGTCTATGAACATGTATAGTCAATAGATCAGATCGTATAAAAGTTTGTTCACACTCTTGACACTTAAATCGCGTCACACCAGTATGAAGGCGATTGTGGTGTATCAAACCAGTTTGTCTAGCAAAAGACTTGCCACACTTTTTACACGAATACGGTTTTTCACCGGTGTGAACGCGATTATGAGCAGCCAAATTACTTTGTTGACTGAAGCTTTTGCCACACTCTTTGCATGTGTATGGTTTTTCACCTGTGTGAATGCGATTGTGGATAAACAAATCTTGTTTTCGCTTGAAAGATTTATCACACTGTTGACATGAATATGGGTTTTCAGGTGTGTGAATGCGATTGTGTCTAATCAAATTAGATTTATGATTGAAAGATTTGCCACACACTGAGCATGTGTATGATTGTACACCGGTGTGAAAGCGATTGTGAACTATCAAACTGTATTGTCGACTGAAAGATTTGCCACAATCTTTGCATGAGTATGGTTTTTCACCTGTGTGAATGCGATTGTGATCTGTCAAAGTAGATTGTCGATTGAAGGATTTATCACACTCTTTGCATTTGTAGGGTTTTTCACCTGTGTGAATGCGATTGTGATTAATTAAAGTAGTCTGGTGACTGAAAGACTTGTCACACTCTTTGCACGTGTAAGGCTTTTCACCGGTATGAATGCGATTGTGCAGTACCAAATTACGTCTGCTTTTGAAATATTTACCACACTGTTGACATGAAAAGCACTTTTCTGAATTGAGAATTGTCGAACTTTGTGTTTTGTTACTTGGTTGTTCACTTTGCTCTGGCTGATTCATGGTTTTATCACTGTTACTGCAAATGTGTGATAGCAACTGTTGTAAATTAAGGAATTTTTGTAGACACTCTTTGCAACTGAACCGTACATTTTTAAATTCATCAAACAAACTATTCGATGAATCGTCTGATTGAACTAAAGTTGTGCTTTGGTGTTGATTCCGTGTTGAAGAGGCAATGTAACTTCCACTTTGGAACTGTTCATCTAAAGTTGGTTGAAACGTAGTCGTTCTTTTGATAGTCTCCATGATGTGGTTTTGGTGGATTGTTGATCTGTAAAAATATACAGTATTTAGTTGTAGAACTTTTTCGTGAAGTGCGTTGAAAGTTACTAAATTTTATTGCACAATTCGCAATTTATAATCTGGATGATTGAAATAGAAATTTTGATTAAAACTATATATATTATCTAACTTATATCAGATAAGTTAGATAAAAACAATAAATGTCAAATATCTTTTTATTTCAAATTCTCGTTTATCTCTTCTTGACTCGCTCCCCCTTTCTTGTATTTTTTCTTGTTTTTCTGATAACGTACATATTTGGAACAAGATAAAATCAAATTTCTAATTTTTTCATCAAACTGATGAAATTGTGATAATTTTTATTCGTAAAGTAGACACTTCAACGAATGCAAAACACTACTGAAAAAGTAATATTAGTCAATTTATTGGTCCATGCTTGCCATGATTAAAACTTGGGTTAGAAACCCAAATTTAGAAACACCTAGAAACCCTCTAGAAACCCCAGTGTACTGTTTAAAGGTTAATGCACAAGATGCGATTGTGATATTATTATATAGGTATTAATATCATGACATAACCTAAAAGCGGTTCTATTTATGTAAGCTTCAACATAAAACGCTCATATCCGTAATAAACTCAACTTACCTTCTGTTTCAACGTAAAAAAATTAGGAATAGGAACAATTAACAATTATTTTAAAAAATTTTATTCTAGAAAATTCGTGTCTGTTTTGGAGTTGTATATTGAATTATGTGTATTTAAAATATGGAAGACTAACTGCACGTCGTATCGAAATATTTCTATTTTGATAGATCTTGAACTTTGTATTTATCCTAGATAGGAAACTGAAACTGATACAGAAAACAGCTGCATGATGGTGCTGTAGGTCTCATTCAGAAATATTTCTCAAATAATAGTGAATAATTGCAAAATTTAATTATAGAGTTATTTAGGCAAATCACAGCGTAATAAAGCATTGTCACATTTCACAATTAAAAATCTATTTGTTACATTTTTTATAAAAAAATATGTGTAATAAGATTAAAATTGATTATACTCCCGGGAAGAAATAAATTGGACATACATAAAAAATACATTAATAATACCAAAAAAATACCCAAATTATACTATAACTTAGGTATGTCCATTTTTTTTATTGTATTACTTTTTTTCTTGGGCTGTAAATTGACGTGTATTATCTTTTAGAAATATTTATCCCAATGCGCAACTTTATAAAAAACTGAATCAAGTCTTTTCCAAAGGGAAAATTCCCAGTTAACACTGATTTCACAATGAACTCACAGTGACTTTACAGTGAGTTTGTGAACTCACTGTGAGTTCACTGTGAAGTTCAGTGTTGACTGGGTTATAATATCATATATTATTCAAACCTTGTTTTACTACGTTTTTAGATGATTTAAATATTATATGTCATCAGAAGTCTTTCAGAATTAATGCACTGAAAAAAATTGTTAGAAAATCCTTTTACGCTAAGAAGATTCCACTCATAATAAGAATATTCTACTTATTAGAAGAATATTCCTCTAATTATAAGAATAATAACTCTAATTATCAGAGGATTGTTTTTAGAGTGTGCTTCGCTGTGTTGGTATAGCACAGATGCAGTAGAGAAATAAGTTATTTTAAATAAGTTGTTTTAAATTTGAAATAGAAAACATTTTTTGTTGAAGAGTAGTTTTTCACATCCGATCGGAAACATGTGTAAACATTTTATTTTAATTAGCTTTATTAGAGTAAAAAATGAATCACAAACATAATTGCGGTTAAAACAGAGTTCCTTGTCCATTATACAATAAAAATTAGTGCCGTTGTCCAATTTAAACAGAAATTAGCCTGTGTAATATGTCCAAACGTCGAAAATCGGACTTCAATTGAAATTGGATTTAACAAACAAATAGTTTATCAATTTGATTGATCTAGTATATAATTTGTTTAAAATGTCCTGAAATTCTGGAAATTTTTCATACATTCTTTTTCTTTTAATTATTGTCTTACAAAATTATTGTATTTATTTTTATTTATTTTTTTTATTATTAATTCTAATCAATACGCTATTTTTCTCATGTTCGGGGACAGACATGCATTTTAAAAGCTATTCTAAGTGTGGTGGCTATCAGCTCCCAGGATCAGCTGAAATGTCCGGGGCCGACTTTGAATTTTCGCGCCCATTGTATTTAGTCAAAAGAAATAAACGCGGAATTTCCAGGAGCAGGTTTTTGAGATTATTTTCCTTCCGTCATGGTGCACTGTAGTCTGCGAGTCCCCTCCACTGTCGGACCGCGCGGTTGACCGGGCCGGATCGGATGTAGTTGCAATGGACAAGGCTCCAGCAACACCAACTTTCAGCATCACTTCTATTTCCTTTATTCTCCCCTCGACTTAGTCGAGTACCCTCAATACCCTTATTCCTTGACGGCTACGGCCCTGTTGTCATATTCCAATGGTGTCCGCCGGAATATGATTCCATTTTGGTCCACCGGGAATTGAGGACATCGGTTTGGGGGGAATAATTTAGAATTTGATTGAAAGTTTTTAATTGACAAACGGTTTCGCGTGAGAAAGTCCGTGAAATCCACGGCATCGACGTTTATGGGAAAAAAGGTTGGGCCCCGAAGTCCGTTCACGGCATCTCTCTTGCAGAGATCGCGGTTTCGCGCGTATTGAAGTCTATGGCGTCCACGGCATCGTCGCCGAAAACGGTTTTCGGCTCGGTTTATTGTCAGTCCGTGGCGTTCACGGCGTCTCCATAAGGGATATCGCGAATTCGTGCGCGCGAAAAGTCCGTGGCGTCCATGGCATCGCCATCAGGCGATCTTCTTAATTGATAAGGATTAGTTTACTTGGATTATATTCCTATTAATTCTTCCTGGGAGTTGGGTTCTATTTGGGGCCTTGATTTGTTGTGATCCATCAGGCCCAGCGTTATTTTGCCCTTCGACAAAATCCGCGTAATTCAAATAGTAACGTCCGCTTTGAGCGGCGCCGAAGTGCTCCGAAGTGAGCCGAGTGTTGTCGAACGTTTCGGTTGCCCTTTGGCGTTCGGTTTGCGTCTTGCCGCGGCGAGCGGGGAGGCGGGGCACGAGATATCTGACTGTGCGTCACGTGTTGTCCGACCGGGGACCTTCTCGCGGTGTGCCTGTTGCAACAAACGCCCGGCGGATACTTCGCGAACATCTGTAAGTTAGCGGCGGTTAATGTGCGGGAAAATCTCCATAAACCTTTCACGTGTCCCCCAATTCCTTTTCCTTTCCCAATTCCTGCACGTGGCGCACACCAAACCGCATAAAAACTAGAAAGACGACACATTAAATAAAAAAACTGACTTTATCTGCTGATGGGCATTTTGGGTCCCAGTTACCCGGTCCCAATAAGAAGATTAAGAAGAAGAAGATTAAGAAGAAGAAGAAGAAGAAGAAGAAGAAGAGCGGGAAGGCGGCTCGCTACATCGCGCTCGAGCGCGATAGCGAAACCCGGGCCGACGGGAGCGCGGGGGCCGCGGATGGTGTTTACGTTTGTCGTAAATATTGTCGTGCATGCATTTGAGATATTACGCCGTTAGGAAATTTAAAACGCTCAACTTGACAAACGCCCGTATCTTTGACATTTATATTGCGAATCCGCGTTTTCGCAGAATCGATTCGTGAGCGAGAGATCGCCCACAATTTTCAAAAGATAAAAATGTATATTAAAACATTTTCGTTGAAAAATTTTTTTGATAACATTTTTAATTTAAGGACATTTTTTATATCCGATCAGAAACATTGGTAAAATTGTACAATAAATAGCTTTATTACAGTAAATGTCACAAACACAGTTGCGGTCAAAATACAAAGTTCCTTATGTACTATAAAACAAAACGTCGCATCGAAGACAAATTTGAAAAGAAATTAGTCTGTATAATGTCCAAAATCGGAGTCAACCGAAACTAGAATGGCAAATAAGTAACTTATCAATTGGATTACTGCGTTACACTACAAACTTTTTACGTTTACAGGCTGAGAAAACTATCTATATCTATACATTTCATCGACGAAGAATTATTTTAAAACCTCTGGAAATTTTGGTCATTTTTCATAGATCATTTTTTCTATAATTATTGCATCGTAAAAATTAGCATCGTAGTCAAGTTTAAACAGAAATTAGCCTGTGTAATATGTGTCGATACATGTCGATAATCGGCCATCAATTGAAATTGGATTTGTCGAATAAGTAGTTTATCTGATTTTAATTGATCTATTATAGAACAACTTCTTTAAAACGTACTGCAATTCTGGAAATTTGTCATAGATTATTTTTCTTAGAAATATTGTCTTACAAAATAAATTATTCATTCTAATCAATCAACTATTTTTCTCATGTATGGGAACAGACATGTTTTTTAAAAGCTATTCTAAGTGTAAATCTTTTGTTGCACTTCGGACACTTATAAGGTGCCTCAGTCGGCCGATTACGCAAATTTGTAGAAACACCTCCTGCATTAATTGTTTTTCCCAAAATACCAAGTTTTAACGACTCTGCATGTTGTCTCTGAACATGTATTCTCAAATAATCAGATCGTCGAAACGTTTGTTCACACTGTTGACACTTATATGGCTTTTCACCGGTATGAATGCGATTGTGAGTGATCAAATGAGGTTGTTGACTGAAGGATTTGCCACACTCTTTGCATGTGTATGGTTTTTCACCTGTGTGAATGCGATTGTGAGTGATCAAATGAGGTTGTTGACTGAAGGATTTGCCACACTTTTTGCATGTGTATGGTTTGTCACCGGTGTGAATGCGATTGTGATTAATCAAACTACTTTGATGACTGAAAGATTTGCCACACTCTTTGCATATGTATGGTTTTTCACCAGTGTGAATGCGATTGTGAGTGATCAAATGAGGTTGTTGACTGAAGGATTTGCCACACTCTTTGCATTTGTAGGTTTTTTCACCGGTGTGAATGCGATTGTGCTCTAGCAAATGATATTTATATTTGAAAGATCTACCACACTGTTGACATGAAAATCGTTTTTCTGAATTGAGAACTGGCGTACTTCGTGTTTTGTTACTTGGTTGTTTGCTTTGCTCTGAGTGATTCACGGTTTTATCAACGTCACTACAAATGTGTGATAGCAATTGTTTCAAATCTCGGAATTCGTTAAGACAATCCTTGCAACTGAACCGTATGTTTTTAAAATCATTAGTCAAACTATTCGATGAATTTTCTGATTGTTCCGAAGTTTCTTGGCTATGGTTCGAGAGATGATTCGGGATTGAAGAGGCAGTGCGACTTCCTTCTTGGAACCGTTCATCAGAATTAGTTGGTTGAAACATTGTCGTTCTTTTGATAGTCTCCATGATGTAGTTTCAGTATAGTTGATCTGTAAACATATGTAGTATTCAGTTGTAGACCATATTCGTGTCTTGCTTTGGATTATTATCACTACTCTGATCATTCAAGAGATTTTGTTGACACTTTTATTCCGGGGATAGTTTACAACAATCTTTTACAGAAATGCTAAAGGGAACCATGAGAAGAGGCTTGTCATAGTCCTGACTCTTGGTAACTAAATAATCGATTTTGTTACTATAGAGTCAACCATATTTGTTTATCAGTAAGTCTTTATGGCTTAGTGGCGAAGCTTAACGACCGCTGGAAAGTTACTAGTTCAAATCGCAATGTAGAATGTTTATTGAATTTTTTGTTTATTGGGAATCCTTCGACATTATTAACGCAATTATTTTGTAGCAATAGTGATACAGAATTGGTAGACCACTACTGCTGGAAAAAATGCTAAATCAGCCTTGAAAACAGATTGACCCAACATGGAAACGAAGCTGAATAAGTTTTTTTCCAGTTTATTGGGATATCCAATACTGCTCTAACAGTAGGCTGGGAAATGTTGGTAATAAATGCCGAAGTACATTTGAAACAATACTGATTTGGTGATTTTTTTCCCCGTGTTGGATTCAATGCTGCGATAAGATTTCTGAGATAGTGTTGGTGAGTACGAATGAAGCGACATTTTATTTTTTCCAGTGTAGGCTTCGTCAATAGTTTCCCAAACAAGAACTGTGATGTGTCTTAATGAGGTTCCAGAGATAAATGGAATAAATTCCAACGACTTCAAATTTGGCGAGCATGGAGAAAAAACGACCAGGAATAATGTCCCAAAATTTGGTTGACTTTTACAACACTGTTATCGAGAAAATAATTGTTGAAGTTACTTACTGTTCTAGGTTACACATTGTGTCTTATGGCAAGTTAACGAAGTAATTTCTCGGAAACGACACGAGTGAACCAAGTTTTGGAAAATAATTTCTTGTCAATATTTTTAAAGGCACACACAAATTAAACTTCCTGGCATTTCATTAATGTTTCTAATTTCTTTTTGTAATTGAAGACGAGTCGTAATTTTAGACACATTTTTTGAGAATATAGCTCCCAGTGAAAAATACCTAGCTCCTTTCCTAGCTACACTGGAATCTCACTTAATCTCCCGTTCTGGGACAGGAAATCTTACTTAATCTCTCAAACTTGACAAATGCATCTTATTGGCTGATGGGTCAACTAATACTGGTTCTCTTTTTTTGGTTGGTCGAACTAATGTTTGGTATTACCGAATTAAGAGATTAAGTCAGGAGATTAAGTGAGGTGAGAGATTAAGTGAGAGGAGATTAAGTGAGATGAGAGATTAAGTGAGAGGAGATTAAGTGAGATTCAAGTGTAGTTTCCTAGCTAGTTTCCTATGTGCCAATTTCCTAGCTCGTTTCATAGTTATTTATCATTCCAATTTCGTAGCTCGTTTCCTACCTAGGTATACAGTTTCAGGAGAGGTTACAACAAATAAATATAAAATGTTGAAAACTAAGATGCTAAGGAATCTCCTTAAAATGACAAGATACAGTTGACGCTTGTGGGACGCACTACCGCCGGACACACACGCTCGCGGCTTGCACTGGATCTACTCACGAGACGCGCGGTTCCCGCTTCGAGGTTGGAACCGCGAAATTCAAATCAGTATTGACGAAATATCTCAGCCGACGAAATCTTTATTTCATGCAATATTACAATAAGGTCAGTGTAACCCAATTAGTGACCACTTTTAATTGTTTAAAGAAAATGGGAATACTCGCAATAGATTTTTTTCATTGATTCACTTTTTTTAATGTTCATTTGAATACTGTTCACTTTATTTTAAAAAGGAGCAATGTTTTAATGCTGTTGAAGGAAAATCAAAAGGTTCATTATTTGGGCCATCTCTTCTCCTTAAGCGGTCACTAATTGGGACATTCACCTTAATCGATTTAAGTTGACAGTGGGGATATTGTGTTACCTATGTGTCACATGAAAAGGATTCTTAATTTAATCAAATCATTTGGTAAAACTGACCAAATGTTTTGGTTTAGTTGACCAGATACGATGAGCAAATAATTAGCTTAAATTATTAAACTTTTGGTTGGTGCTATTCTAACCTAATAATTTGGTCAATCGAACGAAAATTTGGTTAAGTTATACATACATTTTTTTTTAATGTTGAGAGAATGCTTATAGACTTACCTTACGTTTCAACGTAGAATAAAAATTAGGAATAGGAACAACTCTAATTTATTATTCGAATTTCAGCACTAATTTTCTTGTCTCTTTTAGTCTTGAATACTGTCTTGCGTTAGATTGTAGAACTGCTCGTCGAATCAAAGCATTTCTATTTTGATGGATTCTGAGCTTTGTGTTTATTGTAGATATGAAACTGAAGATGAAAAAAATTGCATTATACTGCATGCCTCATTCAAAAATATTTCTCAGTAAAAGCCAAATATTAGAAAATTCAACATACTTTTATTTAGGCAATTCACAGCGTAACCTGCAAACTATCTGTCACATTATAATAAAAACGTTTAAATAAGACGAAGATTGCTTATACTGACGAATTATTAATATGTCGATTTTTTAGAAACATTTATTCCATTACTCAATCAATACTGAGTTACAATTATAATCATAAAATTATACAATTATAAACAATTGAAAAAATTGTTTTCAAAAGAAAAAAATGCGTGTTAAAGTATATTTTTTTGATCTTTTTTTTCTTGGTAATATTTTTTGTTTAAGATCTTCTTTTATAACCGATCAGAAACATGGGTAAAAATCATTTTTGTACTATAAATATCTTTATTACAGTCACAAACATAGTTGCGGTCAAAAGACAAAGTTCCTTATGTATATAAAACAAAAATTCGCATCGAAGACAAATTTGAAAAGAAATTAGACTGCGAATAATGTACAAAATTGGGCTTCAACCGAAATTGGAATGGCAAGGTGTAGTTTATCAATTTGATTGATGCATTACACTACAAACTTTGTATGTCTACAATGCTGAGAAAACTATCAATATCTACTATCTAGAATGTATCTAGTAAACTCGATGTATCCTGTTCTATTTGGACAAGCGTAATGGAACTTCACAGAATTTTATTTAAATATAAATGGGTATTTTTCATAGATTATTTTTCTGACGATGAATATCTCGAAAAAATTGTTTGATTTATTTGTATTACTTTTTTGTAAATTACTAATTCTAATCAACAGACCATTTTTCTCCTGTATGGCGACAGACGTGCTTGTTGAAAGCTATTCTAAGTGTAAATCTTTTGCTGCACTGCTGACATTTATAAGGTGCCTTAACCGGCCGATTACGCAAAAATTCCCCGACAATCGGTTTTCCCAAAATGCCACATTTTAATGTATCTGCATGGTGTCTCTGAAGATGTAGACTTAACAGATCAGATCGTATAAAACTTTGCTCACACCGTTGACACTTATATGGCTTCATACTAGTGTGTAGGCGTTCGTGACATATCAAATTACGTCGACTAGAAAAAGACTTGCCACACTCTTTGCATGTGTATGGCTTTTCATCATTGTGAATGCGATTGTGCAGAGTCAAATTAAATTGTTGACTGAAGGATTTATCACACACTTTGCATGTGTATGGTTTTTCACCTGTGTGAACGCGATTGTGAATTTTCAACTCTCGTTGGGTCTTAAAAGATCTATCACACTGCTGACACGAATACGGTCTTTCACCGGTGTGAATGAGATTGTGGATTTTCAAATCCTGTTGGGCCTTGAAAGATCTATCACACTGTTGACACGAATATGGTCTTTCACCTGTGTGAACACGATTGTGACGAATCAAATGAGATAGTTGACAAAAGGATTTATCACAGTCTTTGCATTTGTATGGTTTTTCACTGGTGTGAATGCGATTGTGATTAATCAGAACATGTTTATGACCAAAGGATTTACCACACTCTTTACATGTGTACGGTTTTTCACCTGTGTGAATGCGATTGTGATTAATCAAATTACAGTGTTGACTGAAAGATTTGCCACACTCTTTGCACGTGTATGGCTTTTCACCTGTGTGAATGCGATTATGGACTAACAAATAACGTCGGGTCTTAAACGATTTATCACAGTGGTGACATGAAAATCGTTTTTCTGGATTGATAACTGTCTTGTTACATGGTTGTTCGCTTTTTTCTGACTCATTCTCGATTTCATCACTGTGGCTGCAAATGTGTGATAGCAATTGTTGTAAATTAAGGAATTTTTGTAGACACTCTTTGCAACTGAACCGTACGTTTTTAAATTCATCAAACAAACTATTCGATGAATCGTCTGATTGATCTAAAGTTGTGCTTTGGTGTTGCTTAGGTATTGAAGAGGCAATGTGACTTCCTTCCTGGAAATTGCCAATGTAACTTCCTCCTTGGAATTGTTCATCTAAAGTTGGTTGAAACGTAGTTGTTCTTTTGGTAGTCTCCATGATGTGGTTTTGGTAGATTGTTGATCTGTAAAAATATACAGTATTTAGTTGTAGAACATTTTCGTGTACTGCGTTAAAAGTTTCGAAATTTTATTGCACAATTTACAATTTACAATCTGGATGTTTGGAGTGAATTTGTTGTTTTCTGTGCAATGTAAGATAGTTAAAAACAATAAATGTCAGATATCTTTTGAAATTCTCGATTATCTCTTCTTTACTCGCTCCCCCTTTCGTATTTTTTCTTGTTTTTGTAAATATCTGGAACAAGAGGAAATCAAATTTCTAATTTTGTTCATCAAATTGATGAAATTGTGATATTTTTTATTCGTAAAGTAGACATTTCAAGGAATGCAAAACAACTGAAAAAGTAATATTTGTAAATTTATTGGTCCATGCTAGCCATGATTAGAAACCCAATTTATAAACCCCTAGAAACCACTAGAAACTCGCGTGTACTGTTTACAAGTTAATGCACAATTTTCGATTGTGATCTTATTATTTTACAGCTATATTAATACCATAACATAACCTAAAAGCGGTTCTTGTAAGCTTTAACATAAAACGCTCATATCCATAATAAACTTAACTTACCTTCTGTTTCAACGTAAAAAAATTATAAATAAGAGCAATTAACAATCGTTTTTTAAATGTGAATTTTACAAAATTCTTGCCTGTTTGGGAGTTGTACACTGAATTTTGTACTTAAAATATGGAAGACTAACTGCACGTCGAATCAAAATATTTCTATTTTGATAGATCTTGAACTATGTATTTATCCTAGATAGGAAACTGTAGCTGATACAGAAAACAGCTGCACGATGCTGCTGTAGGTCTCATTCAGAAATATTTCTGAAATAATAGTGAATTATTACAAAATTTAATTGAAGTGTTATTTAGGCAAATCACAGCGTAAAAAACATTGTCACATGTTACAATTAAAAAACTATTTGTTACATTTTATAAAAAACATGTGCAATGAGATTAAAATTGCTTATATTGTTACATTATTTGTGTAAATTAACGTGTAGTATTTTTTCGAAATTTTTATTCCAATGCGCAACTGTTATAAAAAACTTAATCAAGTCTTTTCCAAAGGGAAAATCATAATATAATGTTTTATTCAAACGTTGTTTTACCATAGATTATTTCATATATCATCAGAAGACTTTCAGAATTAATGCTTCGCTGTGTTGGTATAACACAGATAGAGTAGAGAAATACGTTTTTTAAGATAATTTTTTGTTATTTCAAATAGAAAACATTTTTTGTTGATGAACTGTTTTTCACATCTGATCGGAAACATTTGTAAAAATAAATTTTATTTTAATTAGCTTTATTAGATAAAAAAATGAATCACATACATAGTTGCAGTTAAGCTTAGTTCATGTGCATTATACAATAAAAATTAGTATCGTAGTCCAATTTAAACAGAAATTAACCTGTGTAACATGTTTCCAAACGTCGAAAATCGGAATTGGATTTAACAAACAAATAGTTTATCAATTTGATTGATCTACTGTATAATTTGTTTAAAACGTCCTGAATTTCTGGAAATTTGTCATACATTCTTTTTCTTTTAATTATTGTCTTACAAAATTATTTTATTTATTTTTATTTTTTTTAAGTTATTAATTCTAATCAATACGCTATTCTTCTCATGTTCGGGGACAGACATGCTTTTTAAATGCTATTCTAAGTGTAAATCTTTTGCTACAATTCTGACACTTATATGGTGCTTCAACCGGCCGATTACGAACATTTGTAGAAACACTTTCTCCGTTAATCGGTTTTCCCAAAATACCACTTTTTAATGTATCTGCATGATGTCTCTGAAGATGTGTAGTCAATAGATCAGATCGTATAAAAGTTTGTTCACACTGTTGACACTTATATGGCTTCATGGCAGTGTGAAGGCGATCGTGACGTTTGCATGTGTACGGTTTGTCACCGGTGTGAATGCGATTGTGATTAATCAAACTAACTCGTTGAATGAAAGATTTGCCACACTCTTTGCACGTGTATGGTTTTTCACCTGTGTGAATGCGATTGTGAGAAATGAAATGAGCTCGTTGACTGAAGCATTTTCCACACTTTTTGCATGTGTATGGTTTTTCACCGGTGTGACTGCGATTGTGATTAATCAAACTTGTTTGATGACTGAAAGTTTTGCCACACTCTTTGCATTTGTAGGGTTTTTCACCCGTGTGAATGCGATAGTGAGTAATCAGAACATGTTTATGACCAAAGGATTTGCCACACTGTTGACATGAAAATCGTTTTTCTGAGTTGCGAAATATCGAACTTCGTGTATGGTTACGTGGTTGTTCGCTTTGCTTTACGGTTTTATCATCATCACGACAAATGTGTGATAGCAATTGTTTTAAATCTCTGAATTTGTTAAGACAATCCTTGCAACTGAACCGTATGTTTTTAAAATCATCAGACAAACTGTTCGATAAATTGTCTGATTGCTCCAAGGTTTCTTGGCTACGGTTCAAGAGATGATTTGAAGTTGAAGAGACAGTGCGACTTCCTTCTTGGAACTGTTCTGAATCTACTGGTTGAAACATAGTCGTTCTTATGGTTGTCCCCGTAATGTGGATTTAGTGTAGTGTTGATCTGTAAACATATGCAGTATTCAATTGTAGAACAATTTCGTGACTTGTTTTGGATGATTCGCAAAACTTTGATCATTCAAGGGATTTGGTTGAAACTTTCATTCCGGGGATAGTTTACATTTTTACTTTTACAGAAATATTCCTGATAGTCGCCATTATGTAAATTGTAAGCAAACTTCAGGTAAACATGATGTAAACGATTTACATACAATTTCTATAAATATAACTCAGCTATGTGATGTAAAATTTACATAAATCATTTATAGGAATGCATTAAAAATAACGCATACTATCATATTGACTTATCCTAATTATATGTAGATCTTATTTGTGTGCAACAATAAATTGACGATTAAACTCGTTTGACGTTAACGCTTCCACCTTCGATTCCACTAAACCTTGAAACTCGTTCTAAAATTGTTTCGTTATTTTAATAAAAATTAAGATAACGCAATCAAATCTGCGTTAAAATTCTTTTTTTCTCTTGATTCACATCCCCTTTCAACGAACGTTGTCAAAGTTACAACACATATTGTAAACAAGTACATTTGTTCTTACTCTTCGTATTTATTTTTTCTTGTTTTTGTGATACTGAGTGTATGTGGAAAATGATCAAATCAAATTTTAAATATTTTCATCAATTGAATAAAAATGATCAAAAGTTCATCAAATCGATGAAATTTTGATCATTTTTTTCTGATAAAGTAGACAGAATGCAAAACATTACTGAAGAAGTCATTTTAGTAAATTTAGTGGCTAATGCTTGCCATTATTAAAATTTGGAGTCGGTGGAAACCCCAGTGTACTCTGTAAGACTTAATGCACAGTATGTGATTGTGCCCAAGTAGAAATTTACTCTAAAAAATCTAGACACGGTCTCGTCACACAATTTTTTAGGTTAGAAAACGCAAGTTATTCGCAAGAAAATCGAAAGTTTGTCTAGACTAGGTAAATGAAAGTTAAATTCGCAAATTACTTCCAAGAAATTCGTAACTTCTTGTCTAGAAAATATTGCAAAAATTATCGTAATTTCTACTTGGGTGTTCTTATTAATGTATTGATACCAGCTATATTGGTACCACAAAATAACCTTAAAGCATTTATACTTATATAAGCTTCATTATGAAATGCTTATATTCATAATAAACTTAACTTACCTTCTGTTTTAACGTAAACAAAATTATGAATAAGAACAACTCAGAATCATAACAAAATGTTTGATTCTATAAAATTCGTGTCTGTTTTGGGCTTGAACACTAAATTTCGTGTATTTGGAATATGGAAGAGTAACTGCCACAATATATCTACCAAAATATTTCTATTTTGATAGAGCTTGAACTTCGTACTTATTTTAGATAGGAAACTGAGGTTGATAATGACAAGAAAAAATTGCATGATGGCGCTGTATGTAATTGCCCCTAAAGACGCCAAGAACCCCCAAAGTCGCCAAGAGCCCCGAAAAACCGTAAAAACCAGCAAAGAGACTAAAAACCTCCAAAAACCTCCAAGACCGCCAAAATCCCCCAAGACCGCCAAAATCCGCCAAAACCCCCAAAACCGCCACAAATTCCCAAATATTGCCAAAAACCCCCAAAGACCGCTAAAAATCCCCCAAAACCGCCAAAATCCCCCAAGACCGCCAAAAACCCCCAAAAACTCAAAAGACCACCAAAAACCCTGCCCCGATAGAACAAGATGTATATTATACATATATTAGATGGACATTCATACATAAAATAGATATAAACATATAATAT
>JABFPB010002621.1:0-19500 GCA_022817645.1 Ceratoteleas bidentatus
GAAATTGAAGGATTTAGGCCAGAATTAGATGCATATCTCGTGTGGATGGTTGAATGGGTGCATACAATACACGTAGGTCGATCTATTTGGGAAGAAGGAAAATTTAAGCCACATACGATAAACGTAGGAAATATAAATGTTGGACCATAGTTTTGCGATTTCAGAGCTGAATAGGAAGTTAGCAAACGTTATTCGTATAGGAGTTGTAAAAGAAATAGATTATGAAAAAGCAAAAGTAAGAGTGAAAATAGGAGAATTTTTAACAGATTATTTGCCGTGGATAACAAGTAAAGCAGGAAAAGATAGAGATTGGTCTCCTCCAGATATTGATGAGCAAGTAGTTATACTTTCCCCGCTGGGAGAATTATCTTTAGGAGTAGTACTTCCTGGAATATATCAACAAAAGTACTCTGCTCCAGAGAATAAAAAAGAGGTGAGTAGCTTAACATTTCAAGATGGAACAAAGTTGTTATACGATAAAGATAAACATCATTTAGAGATTGAAGTAGTAGATAAAATAACACTGAAGGCTGGGGAATCTAGCATAGAGATGACAAAAAGTGGAATAAAACTGAAAGGAAGTAGAATAGACCTAAATTAAAATACGTGAGAAAAGCAGTAGTTTGTGTAGGAGATTATTGCAGTGGGATACCAGCTCATGCTTGTATGAGTGGAAGCAGCAATGTTTTTGAGAAAGGAAGATCTGTGTGTCGAAAAGGTGATATTGCAACTTTGGGAGAGACGATAGTACAAGGTTCAAACAGAGTATTTGTGAATGGTATGGGAGTAACGAGAACAGGAGACTTGGTATCGTGTGGTTTTAAAGTGATAGGTGTTAGCAAAAATGTATTTGCAGAATGAGAGGCATGAATGCTAGCACGGGAAAGGAATTAGAAGGAATAGAACATTTGAAACAATCGATTATTGATATATTAACCACACCGATAGGATCACGTGTTATGCGGAGAAATTATGGGTCACGACTATTTGAATTAGTGGATAAGCCAATCAATCGTGATTTTACGCTAGAAATTTACGCAGCAACAGCGGAAGCACTACAAAAATGGGAAAAGAGATTTAAGTTAGAAAAAGTAAAAATCACAGAAGTAAAAGAAGGAAAAGTAACTATTTCACTTGAAGGAGTTTATCTAGCAAATGGGCAAAATATTCATTTTGATGGAATTATAGTGTAGAGATGCAGCAGCTAAATATTGTTGAAAAGTTGAGTTTTGAGGAGATATTTTCCAGAATGAAAGAGGAGTTAGTGAGTCGGGATGCAAGCTTTACAGGATTGGTGGAAAGTGACCCAGCAATGAAGATATTAGAAGTAGCAGCGTGGAGAGAACTTTTGCTCAGACAAAGGATAAACGAAGCGGTAAAAAGTAATTTACTAAAATTTGCAACAGGAGAAGACCTTAATAATTTAGCTGAATTTTATGGAGTAGAGAGGCAAAAAGAAGAAGATGACAAACGTTTTAGAAAAAGAATTAAAGCAAAGATAGTAGGCTCAAGCAAGGGAGGAAATTATCGTTATCATGCACTTTCGGCAGATAGAAGAGTAAAGGATGCATTAGTAGAATCACCTATACCAGGGAAAGTACAAATTTCAATCTTATCAACAACAACTGGCATAGTGTCAGAAGAGCTACTAGAAATTGTAAAAAAACAAGTTACCAGAGATGACATAAGGGTTTTAACCGATACAGTAACAGTGATAGGTTGCAATATTACGGAAATAGATATTCACAGCAGAGTGAGCGTAAGTCCTGTAATATCAAAGGAGGAAATTAAGGAACAGTTCATCAAGAAGTTTGAAGCAAATAGAAGGCTGGGATGGCATGTTACAAGATCTTGGATAATAGCAAATCTATTTGTAGAGGGTGTAGAAAATGTAGAATTAATCGAGCCAAGAGAGGATGTTGTGGTTCTGGGGAATGAGTGTGCAGTGCTTGGCTACGTCAAGTTAGATAGGATTTAAAACGTATTTTTTTGTTTTATGGAATCGTACCAGTGAGGGGATTGCGTGCAATAAGTGGTTTAAGGTTTACTGGATAAAAATGACCAATGTTAGGGAGACGAAAGTATTGATTTTCTTCCAGAAGTTGTAATTTGTTTTTTAAAGTATGGATAATATGGTCAAATATTATGGAAAGTGTTTGCGATATTAAGAACATCTTTATTTTTGATCAGTTCTGCAATGATCTCTTGCTTACTCATAAGCTACCTAAATAAAGGAAATTAAAGCAACTTGAAAGAAAAGACAAATGAAAAGTTTATTACCGCCAAATGCAACAAAACAAGAGCAAGCATTAGTAGAGGCTATTGATTACAAAGTAGAACCAAGCAGGATAAGAGGATTTAAATTTAGCCTAGGGGAAAAAATATTGCCGTGGTTGGTTGAAGAATACGGGTTAGAAGAAATTCTATCATGGGTGAAGGATAAGAAGAAATCGATAAAAGAAGGAGTAAAATTTCAAAGACTCCGTGGAACACCTGCCTCACTGAAAATAGCATTAAAATGGGCAAATATAGAAGATATTACAATTATTGAAGAGCCACCCGGTAAACACTTTTTTGAATTACAGATAGGGATAATGGATGTTCCAAATAACTTTTTTGTAGATGCAGTTGTAGAACTTGCAAAACTATCATTACCAGCAAGATCGCGGCTAATGAGGATTTTTAACGATTATTACAACGTTGATAGGTTTATTTTAGACGAAAGTTTTTTTGGCAGTTTGTTATCGGATTATTCAGGGGTAAAAACAGAAAAAGATGGACCAGTGTTATCATTTGGTCGGAAGAACACATTTGAGCTAAAAATCTTAAATCCAAGTTTTAAGTTTGGTACTTTTCGGATTCATTATGAGCAGGCATTAAGTAATGATCTTTATAGGCTAGATGTAGCAATCCTTGGAGAAACCGAGCCTCACACAAAGAATTATAACGGTATTTATGAAAGAAATCATGTGTGGTATAACTTCAAAGCGCTATATCCGCTACCACAGAGCTTATTACCGGCAATTAAGTTTGCGAAAGCGCAGATAGTATTATCGGACAGTTGGAGTTTAGGGGAAATAAACGCATGTTTTCCAGTAAGTAGTATAGAAGAGAGGGGAAAAAGGTTTTTACTAGGAGGTGATAAGCTATCTGAACAACTGTGGAATTTAAAATACAAGCCAATTTTAGAAAGATTTTTTGCCGTTCACCACTATCAAGTAAAGAATTTCTCTACCCCAAAAATAATAAGATTTAGCGTAGCAGAACACTACATTCATTTTGAAAACGAATTGGATTCAAAGCAAAAAAATGCAACATACGAGCTAGAAAACTACATTTTAGTATTTTACGGAGGCGTTTTAACTTGGCACGAACATCGACATTTGCACAGAAGTTGGAAGAGTAGTCAAGTAATATCTATAATAAGTTAAGTGCTTATATTTAGATCTTCATATATTATATTAATAATAGGTTAAAATATATGAAATAAAAAGAAAAAGACTTGCTTTCTTATGCTAAAAAGGACATGACTTGAATAGCAGCAGGTAAACATAAGAAATTTATCTGGCGCTAGAAAAGCTAATTTTGTGAGGTATGAAATGAGTTTCAGCAAGAGTAAGTTTTTTAAAGAAGTATCAAGTAACGATATTAATAAAAGAAATGAAGAAGGAGAGACGATCTTGCATCAAGCAGTAGAAATCTCTGATTACAAAACAGTGAGATTATTAATAAAAAAAGGAGCAGAAATCAATGCAAGAGATAAAAAGGGTTATACACCACTACACTGTGCAGTATTTGCGAAAAGCTTAGAAAATGTAAAAGTGCTGCTAAGAGAAGGAGCAGAAGTAAATGCTACTCAATATGTCACTGGATGTACGCCACTGCACTCTGCATGCAAAATAGGAGGAGCAGGAGTTGAAATAATAAAAGAGCTAGTAAAAGCAGGGGCTGAAGTTAATCAACTGAATAAATATGGTGCAACACCAATGTATTACATATGGGAAAGTGAAAAGTATTGTCTGTGTGATAGCGAAGAGAGTGAAAAGGCTAGTAAGTTTCTGAGAAAACAAGGAGGAATAACAAAAAGTAGAGAACTGACGTGCTATGGAATAGAGGGGCTAGTGGGAAAAATAGCAGACATGTTGAATGGGAGCTACTTACCGGAGTTAAAAATAATAGAGATAGGAGAAATAAGGAAGAAAGATAAGTCACTAATAGAGGAAGAATGTAAAAATTTAGCAAGCAAGATAATGAGCCAAGTGAACGAAATGATAGATGAGGTGGTGAGAAAGAAGGCTTAGGGATTTAAATTTAAAGAAAGGTGGGGTAGGTTATGAGTAAAAAAGGAAAAGAGACATTTAATAAGTCAGCAAAAGAATTATTAGAGAACTCATATAAAAATATTTATGAAAGAGACGAAAAGGGAAGAACAGTTCTACATTATGCAGTAGACGCAAAAACAGTGAGGTTATTAGTTGAAAAAGGAGCGAATGTGAATGCAGCAGATGTAGGAGGATATACGGCACTGCACCTAGCGATAACGGAGAAACGTCTAGAAACTGTTAGAGAATTGATAAAATCAGGAGGGAATGTAAATGCTGAAGAGTATGGCAATAAATGCACTCCATTGCACCTTGCATGTATGGTGGGGAAAGTGGAAATAGTAGAAGAGTTAGTGGAAGCAGGAGCAGAAATAGAGCAAGCAGATAAATTTGGAATGACAGCAATGGATTATGCAAAAAATAGTAAAGAAGTAACCGAGGTATTAAAGAAAGAAACAGAATTGAAAAGCTATTTATGAAGGGCTAAAAATATGGAGAAAGAAATAGAAAAGAAAGTAATGAATTTGGAGAAAAAAACGTTAGAAGAGCTAAGGAGAATGTGGAAGAAGGTATATGGGGAAGAGGCACCTAAACATTCAAAGAAATATCTGATACCAAGATTAGCTTATAGAATGCAGGAAAAAGTATATGGAGAAATGTCAAGAAAGGGGACAAAAAGGCTAGAGTATCTGGCAGATCGGCTAGAGAAGGGAAAAAGAATAAGTAGCGATAAATTACCAGTAGAAGGGACAGAATTAATACTAGAGAGAGGGGAAGAGACTCATGCAGTGATGGTAACAGATAAGGGTTTAATCTACAAAGAAGAGTTTTATACATCATTGTCAGCAGTGGCAGGAAAAATAATGGGAATGAGCTACAACGGACCTTTATTATTCGGGATGCGTGATAAAAGTGGAAATTGAGAATGCTAAAAGAGGTGAGATGCGCAATATATACAAGAAAATCAAATGAAGACGGTCTAGAGCAAAAGTTTAATAGCCTTGATGCGCAACGAGTAGCATGTGAAAAATACATAAAAAGCAGAGAAGGCTGGGTAGCATTGGCCAAAAAGTACGATGATGGAGGATTTTCAGGGAAAAATTTAGAAAGACCAGCAATAAAGGAATTGTTTGAAGATGTAAAAAAAGGAGAAGTAGATTGTGTAGTAGTATATACGCTAGACAGGTTATCAAGGGAAACAAAAGACAGCATTGAAGTAACATCATTTTTTAGAAGGCACCGAGTAAATTTTATAGCAGTAACACAAATATTTGATAATAATACGCCAATGGGAAAGTTCGTACAAACAGTGTTATCAGGAGCAGCACAACTAGAAAGAGAAATGATAGTCGAGAGAGTAAAAAACAAAATAGCAACATCGAAAGAACAAGGGTTATGGATGGGAGGAACTTTGCCGCTGGGATATGATGTAAAAGATAAAGAATTAATAATAAATGAGAAAGAAGCAAAGGTGGTAAGGTATATATTTGAAAGATATTTGGAGCTGAAGTCAATGGCAGAGTTGGCAAGGGAGTTAAATAGCCAAGGTTACAGAACAAAATCAGATATCTTTAAAAAAGCGACGGTAAGGAGAATAATAGCAAATCCAATATATATGGGAAAAATACGGCATTATGAGAAGCAATATGAGGGAAAGCACCATGCAATAATAGAGGAAGAAAAATGGCAAAAAGCGCAAGAATTGATAAAGAATCAGCCATATAGAAAAGCAAGATATGAAGAAGCATTGCTAAAGGGAATAATTAAGTGCAAGAGCTGTAGTGTAAACATGACGCTGACCTATGCAAAAAAGGAGAATAAAAGGTACCGATATTATGTATGCAACAATCACCTAAGGGGAAAAGGTTGTGAATCAGAAAACCGAAATGTAATAGCAGGAGAAGTAGAAAAAGAAGTGATGAGGAAGACAGAGCAGCTATATGAAAAATGGAGAGAAAAAGCAGAAGAATGGAAAAATTTAAGTTTTGGAAAGCAGAAAGAAGTAGTGAAAAAGTTAATAAAAGCAGTATTGGTGAGAGAGGATGGAATAGAGTTATGTTCTGAATCAGAGGAAAAATTTATAGCAATAAAGAAGAAAGGAAAGAAATGCACAGTAATCGAACCAGAAGGGAAAACAAACAATGCGTTACTCAAAGCAGTGGTAAAAGCCCACCTGTGGAAACGGCAACTAGAAGAGGGAAAATATGGAAGTGTGAAGGAACTAAGTGCCAAAATTAATATAGGTACAAGACGTATACAGCAAATTTTAAGATTAAATTATTTAGCTCCGAAAATTAAAGAAGATATAGTAAATGGGAGGCAGCCAAGGGGTTTGAAGTTATCTGACTTGAGGGAAATACCGATGCTGTGGAGTGAGCAGATGGAGAAGTTTTACAATTTGATTATTATATAAAAGGTATTGACTGATAACCTCATGATAGTTAAAGTATGCTTATTGTATAGCTAGAGAGGTAATATGCCAAGTTTTTTTAATAAACCGTTTGAAGAACAAGTAGAAGAAATCATTAGAACGGGAGATCTAAAACTACTGCAGGCATTTATTGGTATTCGCAATCCAATTGGACTTTTACAGTATTACTCGAGTTTTATAACTACTAAAATTAACATAATGAATACAAGACTTCATGGCGAGTACAAAGTACAGGAAAGGTGTTTAAAACAGTATAAAGATAATATGGCAAGAGAGGATATAGAAGAGCAAAGCAGAGCATTGTGTATTATCGGTGATGTGAGTTCATATTCTAGTTTAGTTTCAGATGTCAGTACAGATGTAAGAAATGAATTATTGATGAATATGTTACTTCCTATAACTGGTAAAGGAGATAAAAGTTACGATTCTATTTGTAATGCTGATTATATGTGTTCATCAAATTCAGATCAGGATCTTATTAGCTATGTACGTAATACTGAAATAAGTAGTCTATGTTCTATTGATACAAAGCAAATAGTTAAGATGTATGATGGATTTGCTCATAGATCAAGAAACTTTGTGAAAAGGATTATGGAGAGAGGTTATTTTGGAAGTATGAGACAGGAAATTAATGAAGAATTAAGTATTCTTAAAAAAAGAATTACAGAACAAGAAAGGGAAATTATTAAATATAAGGACTCTCTAAGAAAAATCAAAGACCGTTCTTTTTTGAGAGAGTGGTACAATGAGTTAGTGAATGTAGTAAAAAAAGACGCAAAAGAAAAAGGGAGCCACATATTGCATGAGTATCTTCCTCGAGATACAAGAAGAGAAGATATATTTATCGAGAAGCTAAAAAATCAATTTACTCTGGAAGTTGTATCGCGTCTTTTAAAAGGAATCGTTAGTGATAGATGCAGTGAAGGTCAATTCTCTTATTTACAGGATATAATGGTAGATCAATTAGTAGATAGTAGTAAGTTAGACTATCAGTCTTTTGTAGAGGGAGTAAATACAAGACTGAAGAAAGAGATCAACAAGTGTGATAATAAGTTCAAAGAAATACTTGAGCTAATAATTAATGAAATTAGGCCGAGTAGAGTTATGAAAGCAGAACAAGATATTCTAGATGATATGCTTTTAAAAGCAGTTAGTCAAGGAAAACAAGATAGTGCACTGTTATTGATATGCAATGGTGCTAATATTAATTTAGAAAAAGAAAGAAAAGATAAGACAAAAGTGAAAGTAAGGGAAAAACTGAATGAAGAGATCTTAAAGAAATCAGGCTTTTTAGTGATTAGGAAGTTATATAGCGATATGCCATCAATGAAAGCAAGCTTACGGTTAAATCTAGATGTTCAAACATTTTATGAGTTTGTTGTGGAAGGATCTTCACATGCAGTAGAAAACTTTAAAGAATTTAAGGTAGAAGATATATTCAATCTTGCAGAAATCAGGGACATTTTTCCTGATAATACTGTAGTCAAAGAAGCTGCGGATTCTTTAGCTGGATGTGATAAAGATAAGTTGGTTATCAAAGAGCAGGTCATGCAAAAACAAAAAGTTCTATATGAATTACAAAGGAAATTCAATTGTAAGAAAAAAGAATATACAAGACCTTCATGGAGATGGGCTGCACTAGTTCCTATGGCTGTTATACCATGGTATAGTTTAGCATATGCTGCTTTGTATGTTGGTGCCTGTTTAGCTTATACTGCAGTTGATGTAGGTAGACCATGGAATGCAAGACGAAATGCTCAGAATGAGTTAGAGATAGCACAAGAAGACTTAGGCAGAGCAACAGAGATGTTTGAAGTTTTTTAGAATATTTACAATGCTCTGTAGTAGCAGGAAGTGATGTATTTAAGGAAAGGTGTAACGAGATAGAAGCAGAAATAGTAAATATAAAAAAGAGTAAGGAAAAGTGGGTTAATTTATCAAGTGTTTTGTCAGCGTTTGAAAACGCACAGAAGGTTAGTAGTGAGGATGTATTATGTTTCAATACAGAATCTATAAAATTTAATGAACTTGCTGAAAATATCATAAGTAATAGAATGAGATATATGGATGAACTTAGACAGCCAGATCAGCCATGTAAAAGCTCTGGTCAAACTGTAGTAGCCAAGGATAAAGGTAATACAGCAGAAGGAGAGAAGGGGAAAAGGAAGAAAGCAGAAGCAAAAGCTCAAGATGCAGAAGCAAAAAATGAAACTTTAGTGGATATTATTACAAGATTTCAAAGAGGAGAGTTACCTGCAAGTGCGTTACAGAACATGAATATTGAATCTTTAGGTGCAGGACCTTCTCATAAAAAATGACGATAGAAGAATTTATCAAGTTTTTAGAACGTAAAAAGCTAAAAGATGTTCTATACAAAAAACTTGAGTGGCAAAGTGGTTATGTTCCAAGTAATTACGTAGAAGTAGGTAAGTTATTTGATGAGTTTGGCAAGCAGAAGATAGCATTCTGCCTAAGCGGTGATGTGTCCTATTATGCAAGCAGAAGGAGGACTATTACTTGGCAAGCAGGAGCATTAATTTTTTCTTTTTGGTTAGGGTCACTGGTTTTATGTATTCAGCCCAATGGGCAAAAGAGATTATTAGCTCTATCTGGTTGGGCAGTATTGTCTGCCATTTCTTGGTATGCTGGGTATTCTTGGTGGCCAGGTTTACTTGATTTGTATTTTGCAAGTAGAATTAAAGAATATATTAGAATGTATAATGAGGAAGTTATGTTGAGTCATCCAAGGAATGAAGGGTATTCAGGTTATGTTGAGTCAATAAGAGGGTTAGTAGATGTTTCAGAGTTTGAGATGCATGTAACATATTTACATGGTATCAGTAGCGAAGCCTTTAAAGAGTATAAAGAGCACCTTCTTGCAACAACACTTGTGAATCATAAAGAGATAAGAAAAAGATTTTTGGAATATGTAGAGGCATTACGTAGTGGGGAGATAGCTAATGATGAATTTGAAGTACATGTATCTCGCCTTAGAGAATATGCTAGCATAAAGATCAATAAAGAGGAACGATACAGGTATAGTACTCTATTTGATGAAACAAAGAAGTTCTTTTGGAAGGTTGTTCCCTCTAGTGCAACATCTGAAAACGAAAGTATTAATAATTTATACAGAATATTAAGTAAAATAGATTATGAAAAGGCTACATTAGGAGAAGTTTTAAAATCACTTAATTTATTAGAGTTAGTGGGTGATTATAATATTGAGTTAGTAGAAGTGATAAAAAAAATGCTATTTCAATATCATCCAGACAGAAATGAGCATGAAAAAGCGAAAGAGATTTTTACATTAATTAAAGAAAATATTAATAATCCAATATTCATAATACTTGAGGATTTTGAAAAGTATACAAATTGTTCCTACACTTCGTGTCAGTTAGATGAATTCCTAACTTGGCGAATAGGAAAAATAAAAGAGATAAGAGAGGAGGAAGAGAGGAATTTACACCACAGCTTAGAATACAGAGGAAAAAAGGCGCTGGCAGTTTATAAGCATCTTCTCTCTAAGGTTGGGCCAGAGGGTGCTAATTTTGGATATAGTATTTGGGATGAAAGGTTTTTTAAGTGCAAAAGATCATCAGGTACATTTACAATGAAAGATTATAGGGAAGAAAAAGCAGGTATTTTGAATAAAAAAGATGAAATATTAGTTGAATATAGGGAGTTAGCAAGAGAATACATTGTGTTAGCACAAAAAAAGCTTTTGTATAGAGAAAAAGAGATGCAGATGGAAAGCGTAAAGGAAGAACAAAAGAGAATAGAGGAGATAGAAGATCTAGGTAACGAAATAAGAAATGATGAAAAAGGAATTAAGGAAAGAGAAAAGTGTTTAGAAGAAAAAAAGAAAAGAATGAAATCATTAGCAAAGTATTTTATACCACTATATGATGCAATGATAGAGAGATATGAGAAAGGAATTAGCTATTTAAAGGACGTATGTGCGGGTAAGGTAGATTTTGCAAAAAAATGGAAAGTTGTCCATGAGTGGGATCAAGAGGAAGTAGATAGGTGCAAAAGGAAAATAAAGGAAAGGAAGCTTAATACTTTTGTAGATGAAAGAAGACTGAGGCTATATCAAGAAAGGTTGACAGAATTAAAAGAAGAGAAAGAAATAATGGAAAGTTTACTAGTTTACCTATCTAAGGAAACAGAAAAGCCTGTAAGTTATAAAGAGGTGCCAAGGTACTACTTTGTGAAAGGAAAGGATGAATTAGTGTCAGGAATGGTTAGGTTAGGAACTAAATTGTGTCTTGTCTTGGATTACAATACTGATAGTCAAAAAGGTTTAGCAGGTGAATATATAAACATATGTCATGAATATAAACACTTAAAAAACGAGTGTAAGTTGGCTAAGCAACGAGAAGATATTGAGAATTTGAATGTACAATATGAAGATTTAAAGAATAGGTTTAAAACTGAAGAAGAAAAATATGAAGAGTTACAAAAAAACAAAAAAAAGGTAGATAAAAAGGAATTATTGGTAGTAATAAAAGAAAGAAAGAAAGCAGAAATAAAAGCTCAAGAGGTAAAAGCAAAAAATGAAACTTTAGTGGATATTATTACAAGATTTCAAAGAGGAGAGTTACCTGCAAGTGCGTTACAGGACATGAATATTGAATCTTTAGGTGCAGGACCTTCTTGGAGGAAATAAGAGTTTTGGAGTTTCTATAGTGTGAAAGGTTTGAATTTGTAAATATTATTTTATACAGCCTTTCTACCATGGAGAATATCAAAAAATTATTTTTAATAAAAATACAAGTTTATTAGTGTCGCAAAAAATCTAATTATTGACTTTTTCTAAAAACATAAAAATAGTACATATATTTGCGAGAACACGTTGCGTAAAAATGGAGTTATGAAAATGAAAGGTTTACATTGTTGCAACAAAGCTAAGCGGGTTAGTTCATATCTAAATGTGGCAAAAGCAGGCTAATATAGCTGGTTTTAGTGTATAGTGAAATTATTATAAACAAAAGTTCACACGTATCGTTTGGTAGACCAGCCCATTCCAAAACGAACGCTTCTCACGGCCCTTGGTTTTGAGTGCTGGAAATGGTTGTGTTATTTAAGTTAGTAGTAATTAATGTTAAAGAGTGAACATTAGTTTATTTGGAAATGATAGGAAAATTTGTTGCAGTTCTATATTTGAAATAGAATAAAGCTCTTTCTGCATAGCGTATTAATAAAAAAATATATTTTTTGTATATCCTTTTATTTTAATTAATACGGAGCGGTATGACATCTAACATAGAGCTTAAAGATAACCAAAATACGTTAATACCAAATTTGGAAAATATTAAAATTGTAACCTTGAGTGATAAGCAAGGCAATCAGTATACTTTAGATGCAAGCAATGGTAGTCTGGAATTAAAATATAAACAAAAAGATCAAGATGAAATAGGCTATACAGTGGAAGGTTTAGCAGCAGCTTTTAAAAGTCTACTTAATATGAAAAGTACTGACAAGAGCGAACATACAGTACTTGAAGAGAAGTTAGCAGAACAGTCCATAGTAGAGGCGATATTTCTCGCAACAGATCCTGCTACGAATGATAGAATCTCTAACGTAATATTAGATGGTGCATTTACTAGGAGAGACGTTCTGAGTGGTTTGTTAAGTAACAAAGCTGATGTTAAAAATGTATACACTAAGGAAGATATAGATAGAGAATTAAATGAAAAGGTTGATGTTAAAAATGTATACACTAAGGAAGATATAGATAGAGAATTAAATAAAAAGGTTGATGTTAAAAATACATATACTAAGGGAGAAATAAATGAAGGATTTTTTCCCACTAACGACGAAGGGCTGCGTAGATTAGCGAGGGAATTATTTGGTAAACATGAACCTGATGCAACTTCAATTTTAGTTAATACACTAGGGAAGCTTCTTGGTGAAAAATATGAAGTATATGGTGATAATAAAACAGCAAAAGATTTCCTTGCAGAAAAAAGTAATTTTGCTAAAGCTGATGGCTCTAATATAGAAATTCCAGAATTTACGAAAAAAATACTTGATGCAACAGAAGATATAGGGGAGGGGAAGAGGAAGTCAATTTTAGTAGAGAAATTAGGTAGATTTCTTGATCAAACTGCTGATAACGAAAATGCTTATGACGGTAAGATAGCAAAAGCTTTTTTAGGTGACAAAGGGATGCAGGGATTAAAAGGTGAGGATGGTGCTCAAGGTCCAGCAGGCAAGGATGGAGAAAGTCCATCAGTTGAGGATGTAGCTGTGCAGCTACTTACTGATAGAAATAAAGATATATTGGGAAAAATAGTACTTGATACAACTGATAGCGGTGGTCAAAATCTTGCTACTCAAGTTGCTGGTAAAATAAATCTTAATTCGCAGGACTTTATAAATAAAGCTGATCCAACAAAACTTGCTGAGTTACTTTTTAATAAAAGTAATATAGATCAACTTGCAGCCAAACAGACTACCGAAGATAAAGTTAGCTCGTATAAGCTTTCTGAACTAGTATTTAACGATGCTAATAATGCACTAGGAGAGAATCATCAGTGGGATAAAAAGAGCTTTATTGAAAATATAATAAAAAATGCCAGCAGTCATAAGTTAGCCGAGCTATTATTTAATGCTGGCAATATAGAGAAAAGCGAAGCAAAGAGAATTACCGAAGGGAAGGCTAGCCCTGAGAAATTAGCTAAATATTTGTTTAATGCAAGTGGCTTAGTAGATAATGTAGATGACTCAAAGACGTTAGTCAACAACATAACTCAGCACCTTTTGGACACCAAGGTGGATGAAATAGGGAAAGCTGTTGTGAAGAATAATGAAAATAGAGAAACCTTAGCAGGTAGTCGTACTCTACAGGAAGGAGTGGCAGAGGAATTAAGACAAAATCCAGGAAATACAAAGGGACCAAAAGGAGATCCTGGTCAGAGGGGAGAAGTAGGCCAAGATGGGAAAAGCCCAGCACCTGATGTAGTAGCTCAAGAATTAATTAGTAGCAACGCAACTAAATTGGGACAAGCTATTCTGAATGTGAAAAACAAATTTGGTAATGATGTAAAACCGGCTCTGGAAACTCATCTTGCGAATAACAGCAGCCTTCAGGAGGCTGTAGCAGGAAATCAAGATTTAAGGACTGCAGTAACAACTAATTTGAGCGGCGATGGGGATTGCTGCAATATTATAAAAAGAGGTGGAAAAAGTCTGTCAATTGATAACCAGCCTTTTTTTGAAATTCCAGATGATCCAAATACTCCGCTTTCTTGGGATTGATAATTTATAGCTGACTCAAATAAGGTGTAAAAGACAAGAATTAATCTGACAGACAAGAATTATAGCCCTTCTCATAATAGTGGAAAGAGGATAAAATAGGGACCTATGGTAACAAGAGGATAAAAAGTGCTAGGCTCTGTATAGATAAACCCATTTACCGTTTAATTTAATGTAGGTCTCGTCCATTCTCCAGCTACTGCCAACCTGCTTCTTCCTTTTTCTTACCGCTTCATCTATCAGTGGCACAAATCTGACAGCCCACCTTTGTAACGTAGTATGATCAATTTTCGCTCCCCTTATACTCATCATTTCTTCCAAATCTCGATAGCTCAAAGAGAATCGACATTTCATATATACAGATAACATTATTATCTCTGCTGAAAAACTAAATCCTTTGAAATAGGGCAATAATTTTGGACTAATACGAAACATCTTTGCTTTTTTTAGATGATTTCTCTTCTACCTTCCTACAAATGTTACTCACCAGGATTTATAAATGCGACAGAACCGCTACTTCATCTATGCATTTTACCTTATCTTGCTCTTTTATCAATGTAAGTCCATTTATATCACTCAGTGAGTCAAACTTTGTTGCATCCTCAAATATAAATGATTGTAAGTTGCTTTTTGTAGCCTGGAAGAAAGCGTTATTACCCAATGATAATGTCATTTCTGATAAATCCTGTACTAAATCGTTTCTAAAAACGCATTTCGATAATTCCCCTAACAGGATTGGTATTCCAAAAAGAAAAAATGTCCCTTTCACTAAATAGGTCGTTATTCCACATAATAATGCACCACACAAAAATGCTAGCGGTCCAAATGCTATGAAACCGCAAAGTGATGGCAATAGCATAGTATGGCCTAATGATATTTCATATATAAGCTTCGCTGAAACTATAAGTCCGATGAATAGCATAGCTGTACTCAAGACCATCCTTTGTCTAGAATGTTCTTTCCAGTTCTTGCGATACAATTCAGAAAAGTTATTGTTAACTTTTACTTTAAAAATATTATGGTTAGTTTTTAATTTAAGTTCTAAACCAAAATTTTCTTCCAACAAAAGATTATCCCGCTCTGAAATTACTCCATGACGCCATTTGTGGCAATCTATAACTTCATCAATTACCATACTAATTTGATTATTGATCTTGTATAAATTGCTCATTTTATATGAACATCCACAATAATGCTTTTTTCTAAAGTCTGCGCAGCTTAAATTCTTTAAATCGTACAAAAAGTCTTTAATTTCTTGTGCTGTTTTATTAGCATCATCTCTGCAACCTACGGCTTTCAAAACTGTTGCTAAATGCTCATTTTCAATGCGAGAAATCGTTTTATCTAATGCATATATATATTGTTTAGATTGAAAGTATGAGATGATTTTTTCTTTACACCTATCTCCATTGTCTTTGTACAAACTATTTTGTGTAAAACTATCGTCATTTTCTTCGGCAATTTTTAATACATGACCTAATACATTTTTAGCCTTCACACTACTTTCAAAGTAGCAGTTTCTGATTATGTGCACATATGCCTTTGCATCAGCATTTTCAGACTTACCTACATTATATGCTTTAGCTAAAAAGACTAAATAGTCAAATCCTGCCCATAGATAATACACGGACTTTACAATAGCACTTCCCACAGAAAATAGAACTGAGCGTGTGCAAGATAATTTACCGTTGTTTTTAATTCTGTCTTCATATGAACAAAGATATTTTTCTGTGCTTTTTAAAATCTTACGTAAATCTTCTTCTGTCTTTCCTACGTCAAAATCATTTATATCATGTACTTTTTCATACACCTCTTTTATCAAATCCTTTGAAAACTCTTTCAGAGCTGCGTCATCGATATTTCCTAGTGCATTCATGTTTTCGCTAATATAGATTTCTATTTTTTCTCCAAGCTCTATTCCCATTCTATTTTTTATTAGTTTATTGTACCTATCAGTGGCTGGAAATAAAACCTTTTGACAAAAATCCTGCGGTGAGCTTTTTAATTTTGCTAAGACTTTATCTACAAATAACTCAATATTTTCACCTCCGGCAGCAAAAAACCAAGGTTGCCTGTTAGGATTGCGTTCTCTATTTCTTCCCAAATTCTGCAAAGCTTCTGCTGGATTGTTGAACTGACTAGTTGAATCTGTAAATATTGATGCAACGTGATTATACTCACTATCAAAACCACGACCTTTTGACTCGTCTATAATTGTTATCAACGCATATTTAGCTAATGTATTCAAATCACCTTGGTCATAATTACAATAGTCAGCTCCATATTTACCTGCGTCATTACGTGTTATTTTAAAAAAAGGTTTATTTGTCTCAATACCAAGATCATTTTTTCCAAGTCCTGCAAAGATACATTTATTTTTTTTGCAGAAATCGCTGAGGTTATGCAGTATGCCTTTTCCCCCTTCTATTAGATCATGAAGCTCTTTACTTAAGTGCCAATTGTCTACTATTAATCTGCTTCGATCATTGTTGCTTGCTTTCAGTGCACTAATAACTGTATTTACCTGTGGTAAAAGCTCATCCTTAGCGAATTGCTCACTAAAACCTTTTTCCTTTAAGAAAGCTATAATGCTGCCATCATTAGCAGTACTAACCTTATTTTTAACACCTTCTATTAATCCATCTAAATTTTCTCTTCTTTGTTTATCCAAATCAATATTGTTGCGTTTCGTTAAATATGATAGCGTAAGATCAATCATTGAATGCATTACTCTGTATTCTAGATACTTAGCAGTATCGCGAAGATCTACCTTGTCTTTCAACTTAGATATCTGTTCTTCCGTTAGACCAGGGTGTTGCTTTTTAACGCAGTTTATAAAGTTTGATTGACGTAGTTTGAGTCTGTAATCTTGGTACGACATCCCTTCAGGCTGAAATTTATTATAAACTTCATAACGCGTACTATCTTCATATACTAAATTATCCTCACCTTGCAATGCAAAGCTAAGGTTAATTATGCTATTCACATCATCAACTAGAATAAGAGCATTTTCCCCAACCGGACTTTGTACGTTCCATCTTACAGAAGTTAATAAATTATCGGCATCGACAAGCTTATTGTAATTAAAAACTTCTTCACATTTTTCAACATATTCATGAGCTGGACTGGATTTTTCCCTAGTAAATAAACTGCGCACATTGGCAAGAAGTCTAGCAAGTAGCTCTTTTGATTCTACCCCTGTTATTTTGGTTAACACCCACCAAATTGGTAACATTATTATAGAAAATATAACGAGAGAAACTGTACGGTATAGAACATTAATTAAAGCGGAATATAACCAATAATCTGAAGTTAGACCAATTATTGCAGCAACATTACTATTTATAATAGGGAATAATGTAATTAAAGGTATTACGGTAGTAGCAACATTCACCACGAATGCTCGATTGAATTTTTCTCTCTCATTGGTTTTTGCAATAACACTTACTATTTTGATAGTGTTTGAAATGCAGCGTCTACTTGATCTGGTAGGACTAATAACCTTTCCACATCTATTTAAGATCCTTTTCTTTGGTGTTGCAGTTAGGTAAGTTATAGGATATTTCTCATCAAGCTCGCACATGTTTTCAAAAGCCTGCTGCTTGTTAATGCTATCTGCTTCATCAACACTAACCCACAATTTAGGCTTTTCACCGTTCTGCCCTTCAAATTTTCGATCATTCCCTTGCTGTAAAAGCAGATCATGTGTTACTATAATTGTTGTAGGTTCAGTGACTTTCAGCGCATCTTTAATTTCTTGCACAGTTTTAGGTGTTTTAACATCTACAGTAAGTGCACCATCTATCATTTTCTTAGCTTGTTCAACTAAATTACCATTTGGCACTGCAACTAAATGGTGATATCCTGCTTGAGCTAGCGCATGGCTCCACAATCCAATATCATAAGTCTTGCCAAACCCAGTTTCTGCATCAATCATAGTGTTACAGTTAGTGATGGAAGAACTTTCTAGATGCTTTAGCATCCCTTCAACAACAGGTTTACGACGTTCTACTATTATAGATTCTTTGTCACTGAAGAGCTTTATAGATTCACCTTGTAGCTTACTATTAACTTCCTTTAAATGAGGGATAAGCTCTTTTATTTGATTAGTAATACACTGACTCATATCTCTCCACTATCAATACAATGTATCCCATGATGCATTGTATTGATAGAATTACAATAAACGTTTTTAGGTATTTTATGCCTTATAGACAAAAAATCCAACATTAGTTATCATCTTAATATGAACGACAATCTGGTATGCCTCGGAATGATTACTTCTCCTCACGGAATTAAAGGAGCTGTTAAATTAAAAGCTTTTACCGAAAAACCTGAAAATATCTCCTTATATGGTGAGCTAATAAGTGGTGATGAGAATTATAAAATAGACTTAGTATCCGTCATAGGTGGTAATTTAATAATAGCTACAATCAGCGGAGTAAATTTCCGTAATGAAGCAGAGCTTTTAAGGAATAAGAAGCTGTATATAGAAAGAAGCAAGCTACCGAAGCTAAATGATGAGAATGAATTTTATCAAAGTGACCTTGTAGATATGGAAGTAAGGCTGGAAAGTAATGAATTGTATGGCAATGTAAAATCTATATATAATTTCGGCTCAGGGGATATATTAGAAATTTTGGTTCTGTCGCATCTGTAAATTGTGGTAGAAGAAGATCGTTAAAACTGAGATTATGGGAATTATAGAGCAATTAGCATAGCGAAATTCTCAAAAGTAGAAACATTATCATTAGCTCCGATAATTTGTCTTTTTTGAATCATACGAATATTTTCTATGCCGGTAATGGTAATCTTTGCGGAGTAGAAGCTCTTAAAACCAAGCATTGGCTTTATTCGTTTTTTGATAAATCTATGATCTTGTTCGACAATATTATTGAGATATTTTATTTGAAAAACCATGATTCTATAATCTTCAGAAATTTCTGTATTCAAATCATCAAGAGCAGCAGTATTACTGCCGCTTTTATCAATTACTACTTTCTCAGGAAGGTTATTCTCTCTAAAGGCTTTACGAAAGAACGCAAGTGCCGCAGACTTGTCTCTACGAGCACACAACAGAAAGTCTACAGTATTGCCAAGACTATCTAGTGCTCTGTATAGATAAACCCATTTACCGTTTAATTTAATGTAGGTCTCGTCCATTCTCCAGCTACTGCCAACCTGCTTCTTCCTTTTTCTTACCGCTTCATCTATCAGTGGCACAAATCTGACAACCCACCTTTGTAACGTAGCATGATCAATTTTCGCTCCCCTTATACTCATCATTTCTTCCAAATCTCGATAGCTCAAAGAGAATCGACATTTCATATATACAGATAACATTATTATCTCTGCTGAAAAACTAAATCCTTTGAAATAGGGCAATAATTTTGGACTAATACGAAACATCTTTGCTTTTTTTAGATGATTTCTTTTCTACCTTCCTACAAATGTTACTCACCAGGATTTATAAATGCGACAGAACCG
>JABFPB010002622.1:0-19495 GCA_022817645.1 Ceratoteleas bidentatus
CCAAAACTAACAAAACTAACGAAACTAACAAAACTAACAAAACTAACGAAACTAACAAAACTAACAAAACCCAGTCAGAACAGAATCAATATAAAAAAACGCCGCCGTTGTTCGCGACCGAACAGAGTCATCAATCTCCGCTAATGGCGCAAGTGAAAGGGGGCGCCACTTTCTAAACCCGTGGCGCTCCGAGTGGCCGAATTAGAGGCACCCGAGTCATCCTCGGCGCGCCCTCTCCCGGCGGCGATGAGTAAACAAAATGCACGCGCGACAGGTGGTTGATCAGCGGAACCGAAAAAGGACGCATAATCAAAGCCGCGCGCGAAACTTTCTCGACGTCCGACTGAGTCGTCAGGTTCGGCGCTGATCGGAGACAATGGCCCGCGGCGATCGGCGGATCCGCCTAATTGACAGCCGGGAGAAGGGGGGATATTAATAAATCCGCGGCGGATGTATGTGGCGTTCGTTAGAGCGATCGGCCGGCGCGGCGCGGCAGTCGCGCAACTTTCTTCCGGCCAGCGAAAACTTCGCCGGGCATGTGGGTCGATGTATCGAATTTCCGCCGAAGATTGGCCGCAGGCCAGCGGCCGGGACAACGCCAAGATCGACGGATTCATTTACTTCGACACGCCTTCGCGTTGATACTTGTTTTCGGATTATTTATACGGCGATTTTTTTTCGCGGCGTTGTGCTGCAAGCCCTTTTCGATTGTGGTCAGCGGAAGAAGTTAGTTTGACCAATGTGAACACTGCAAACCCACGTTGTAAGAAAGTGTAGAATTACACAGCACGGTGTGAATTTTTTCAGTTTTTATTTAAATGTCATTTAAATGTCATGTTTAATCAAAAAGTCATGTGCAATTTTAACTTTATTTAATTTTAACTTGGTTTACAGTGTACGAACCAGAAGTTTCCCAGAAATATTTGGAAAGTTTCGTTGGGTTGACGAAGATGACATAAGCGAGGAATAAGTTGTAGAGGAGAAACATAAAATGAACATAAGTGACATAAGTGTAACTCGTACGCGAATGACGTACTTCTAGGTTAATTGAAGTATAACATACTTATGATATGAATTGCTCAAATAAAATATGCTTTCAACATAACTAATTGAATCATGACATACTTACGACATAGTTAATAAATACCGAACAGGTATAGCATAATTATGTTCTAATATGGTACAAGTCCTTCCTGAAGTGGAACTACGTTAAATCTAGCGTACTTCTGATATAACGATACTAGACTTCCATATTTCTGACATTACCAATGCAGTGATGGCATACATATAGCACAAAACGTAAAATTGTAGGATACACATAGCGTAACTGACGGAAGTATAACATACTTCTATCATAAATAATCACATACTGTTGTCACAGATACAAATCTACTATATTTTTGGCATAAATTATACAAGTATGTCATAGTTGTGGCATAAACTGCTCGAATATGACACAAATGGTACAGATACCTTATCTTCTTGACATTAATATTTTAAACGCAATAAATTATCTACTTCAACGTAAAACCATCACCCAAGCAACGAACAGCTCGAATGTCCTGGATTAGCACATGTTCAATAACTGTGAATTGCATAAACGTAAATGACATACAAGCTACACATAAGCAATAAACAATTACGCCACATGCAGGGAGTGATATAGTGAGTCGAAAAAGTGCTCCAACGTATGATCGAGTGTTAAGCGAGCGGGACTCTAATTAAGACGAGCGCCTCTGATTCTTGTTATGAATAAAATAAGAAGCCGGGCGCAGCTTCACGAAATGACGGCGCTCGTTAAATAACAGCGCCCGGGGACGTTCCGCCACGGCAGACTGATGACCGCGTCCAATATTACGTCGCGCTTATGATTTTAATTCCCGGATAAAATTGTTCCAGCCGGCGGGAGAAGGTAGTGATTTAGATCGCGAATTCCAGTTGCGCTTTGTTTTCAGCAGACAAGGTCATTTCTCCGGGAGACACGCCCCCTTTCTCGCCGCGGTCGCGACGGCTCTATTTTTAGCGCGCTAAACGCTTTATCTGAAAGAAAGTCAAAGTAGCGCCCGGGAATAATTGAGTCCGGCGAAACGTTTCGCTCGCAGTCACAATAACCAGCTGGAAATAAAACCGGGGATTCGGCTTCCCCAGCTTTTTCCACAATGCTCTGGGAAACTGCTGATGGAGATATGTGTGAGAGTGTGCGGTACAAGTATGCACCTTACGCGTGACATATACTACAAAAACTGTGAATGTTTCGTCTATATTCTGAACTTTATTTGTTTATTCTCATCTGCAATATGTCATTTGATGTTTAGACATACGTATGCCTTCGAAGAGACATAACTAGCATATTTTGGTATAAAACATAAGCCATAGCTTGTGGTATTTGTATTCATAACAGGATAAACGTATCATTTGATGTACAGACATATATGTGTCTTCATTATGACCATTCAATATGTGTCTCAACTTATGTATGCCTTACATCAAGTCTCTTTCAGATATTATTCGCAACCTTTATTTATTGTATTAATGTCTCCCAATCTCATCCCTAATGGACAGACCTCTAAAATTCATAAATTCGACGTAGAATCTACGTCGAATCTACGTCCGAATGTTCCTCCACGTAGAATCCACATGGATTCCATGTTCGATGTCTCTATGGGATTTAAGTTTCCTCAATGTTTTGACACAAACTCGACATAAAGTTAAAATATACTTTATGTCGCATATTATGTAACTTTATGTAATATCTATGCATCCGTGGAAACATCTTAAGACTTTTCGATGGCAGAAAAGTTAGGTTACGTTTCGCCGCGAATTGCCTTCTATATAATCTCCTTTCAATGCCACGGTATCTTACAAATCAACGAGACGTTTCTTCGGACATCAGGTGTCGGACGTCCCGTCAGTGTCGTCGACACACGGGACACTTTTTTCCTCGGCAGACCCGTCTCCGCACCCGTTAAGCTGGTTCGTACACGCGGAGCGTATACCGACACCGCGACTACAACTCTTGTCGGCGGTGTTCGATTTCTGCTTCCACGGACCGTGCGGTTTCTGAACCGCGCGCGACCCTCTTATGCCCCGGCTTTGTGCCGAGCCCGACGACAAAAGCGTTTTGTTCCGTGAATGGCCCGCGCGCGCTTGCACGTAAGTGCATTTGTTTTGTCCGCGCATTTTTGTGTCTTCCGCCGGCTCATTATGACGTCACAACTTTCCGCACGGTCGATTGTTTTCCCGCCATAGTCTTTTTTATTTTTCCGCAAAATTTCTTTTGCCTCGCCGAAATAATATAGTTTCCACTACCGGCAATATATAATAATAATAATTTTTAGATTTTCCCGCCACATTGTTTGCTTTTCCCGCGCAAAGTTTTTTATTTTCCCGCCAAATGTTTTGAATTTCCCGCCGAAATTTAACCGCCCAAATGGAAGATGGATTTCGGACGTCCTCGCCTGCACCGAAATAGTATATTTTGCTGTGATGGCGATCCTTTTTAGGTTGTCCCGTCAGATTATTTGCTTTTCCCGCGCAAATTTTTATATTTTCCCGCCAAACGTTTTGAATTTCCCGCCGAAATTTAACCGCCAAAATGGAAGATGGATTTCGGACGGCCTCGCCGAAATAGTATATTTTGCTGTGATGGCAACCCTTTTTAGGTTTTCCCGTCAGATTATTTGCTTTTCGCGCGCAAATTTTTTTTATTTTCCCGCCAAACGTTTTGAATTTCCCGCCGAAATTGAACCGCCAAAACGGAAGACGGATATCGGACGGCGCCTCAATTTTTGCGGCCGCGACAGTCTCACGTGGATCGCGTGTCAATAACGACGGTGCTCACTCGTCGGAAACTTTTAATTGGCGCCGTTTATACGATCCGGGGTTTTTGCGCGAGCGATGGAATTGCCTGTCGGTGGACGTGGCGATGAATCGCGCGTCTAACGAACGCGACGCCGGGCGGCTGTTGCCGGTTCGACGGACGCCCCGGACCCCGCGCGATTAGATGAATCATTCCCGAGTGGCGCCCCCTCGGGTGTACACGTCTTTTGTCCGCGGTGCAGTCATGTGCGAAGAAGCAGATAGCGCGCCGGGCTCAAACGCCCACGCCGAAATTTACGATCGCGCACCGCAATCGTCCCGAGCACGAGGGATCCGGACCATTTTACCGACGGAGAAGCAAAATGACCTTTTTGTTCGTAGTCGAGTGAATTTATTTCGAAATTGCTTGCCTGACTGGCTTGAAGGGTAGAAGAGAAGTTGAATTTGGGGGATGTTTGGGCGGATTGATGAATATCGGATGTCTTGCAACGTAGACTTAGCTGGCAAAGATGGTTAAACTGTTCTACATTACCGACGGAGACGTAATATGTGGTTTCTTTCGATTTCCAGCTGAGCCATGGGAAGTAACTTCAAAGTTATCCTCTAGATAGCTTCAAAGTATAGAAAGAAATCCGAATCCGACGAAAATGACTGAGAGTCGGTCGGTAAAAGAGAGTGAGTTACACTGATGGACTGTCTAACCTCACTGATAGGGAGACGTAATGAACTCCCTTTCCTTTCCTCGCATGGTTGAATTCAAAAGTGGTTCTGAAGACAGCTTCAAAGTGTAGAAAGAAGACTCTTCGAGTGATCGTTACCATGAATTAACTTCGCACAGTGTAGACCTCGTTGGTAAAACAGTTTGAGAATGCCCAGTGGCTTGGAGTTACGAGCCGGACGATGGTGTACCCGACTGAGATTCGATGCAAATGGAAACGCGGGAAAACGCGCGTTTATCGTCGCGCGATTGGCGTTCCTTTCGCAAGCGTCATGTGCAATTTATCCTAGGACATTCATCAGATAGGCGGGTGAAAAAGGCCGGGATGCGATACGATTACGCGTGATAAGTTAACTCAATATTGTGTAATATAATACAATATTAAAGGAGATCAGATCTGTGAGTTGTAAGGTGCACGTGAATAGGAATGGATTATATTGTGGTGAGATCGTACTCCTGCGTATATGGCCGTCGTAACAAAACCTGTATTCGGGATTTCGCGGTGAAGATGCACGATAAACGGTGCCCCATTCAGGTCCACTTTACGTTCGTCGAGTAACGCGATGTTGCGATCTCGGCACGAAAAATGTTTTGAGGTTATTCGGCATTTTTCCGAGGACGAGAAACTGCAACGGTGGTTTTGTATAAAAGTGCCACAAACGTGGTCAGTTGGTAGTATTTATGACCTAAAAAGCCTACATATTATATACAAAACAATTTGACACACTGAGGAGAATATTTCCTTATATGCATCATCCCTTTTAAACAAATCTATTAAGAACAAGTACGATTCTATCTTTGTCTAACTTTGCTATCTTTGTCCAAATAATGCAAAAATGATACTGTTGCTGCCTACCTATGAGGACCTATTATCTTCCAATATATTCTGACATCAGAATACACAAATGCCCACCCCCAAACTTTTCCTCCTCTACATCTACCACATATGTTCATACATGATTCCCTGTACAACGAACATACAAAGTCCCGAATAAAATGGGTGCGTTCAACATGCTGGTTCCCTAACCACGTATGCGAAACTTCGGTAAACAATCAGCCTGCGAAAAACTGGAGCGAACGCATAATTCGCGGCAGCGTCTCCCCTCGAGGGGCATACGGCAGAAGGGGCATTTATGTGTCGTGCACGCGAGGGAATGCGGAACGGCGACGTCAAGTTAAGCAGCGGCGGAGTCTACTCAGTCGCACGAGTCTATCGTGCGTCACACGACGTGGCACGGTATACCCGCATGTGCAACTTTCGACATGGACGCACACGCACGCGACTCCGAGTCGCATCAGCCGTCGCGCGCGGGCGTCCCGAAAGACCCGTTCGCGGCGTCATTATTAACGAACGCGTTTAATTGCCGCTCGGAGCTCAAGTTGTTGCGAAGAAAAATGCGCCCGGCGAAACCCGAGCTCGAACTCGTTAAATATAGGAAACGGGCGTTTGTTGATTTTACGCGGCAAAAAACTTCGCATGATTGCCGTTTTTTGCTGCTCGCGTATTTAGCAGTTTGATGCTTTTTTCGGCCAGTTCGAATGCAGATTTTTCCTGGCCATAAATTATGGTTGCCAACGGTTTCGGTACAGTCCGATGAAAGGGTGTGTCGAACCATGCGTCGAAGGCAGAAATCGAAGATGCGTTAGGGGTGTTCTGGAATAATGTGGTTCTCGTCACACATGCGTCATTTCGTGTCACATACACTTGTAGAACACGTCACGTACGCGCTATATAAGTCTCATACCCGTCAGCGACATAAAATGTGGCTCCAAAAGTATCGATCCCCCGGAATCGTTCGATGTAACATATTGGCCCTCGCGGCCTGCTGAACGCACCCCAGCACGAGTTGCGAACTAACAAAACTATTTCTCCACTTGCACCGCAATCTCAGCAATAAATAATGCGGACGAAAAGTGGTTCAAGGAATAATCCGCAGGCGAACAATGCGCGCTTTATTTGGTTCCCCGTAGATCTAATAACGAGAATTGATTTAAGCCGATGGAAGAAGTTCGGCCAATTGGATGGGCCGGAGCGTCACACCGACACGCACACGTGTTTCGGCAAAATTGCATGCGGCCATTGTGCTCGGAGCTTGGGGGAAAAGAGGGGACCCCGCGTGCTCCGGGCGCGTGATTACTGGGGAATCTGTAATGATAACTTACTCGGCGCGAAAGCCCCGAAAGTACACGCGAAATTATGTAAACAGATTACTGCGCCCTCTACGGCGGGACCGCTTCACAAATCGCAGCCGCGGGTGCAACGGGAAAAGAACGCGCCGTCGCGTGACTAATGACCGCCCGCTGACCCCTCATAATCGTACAATTAGTAGTTGTCGCGTATGACCGCGCGCGGTCAACGCCGTTGCCGTGTAACAAATGTCGCGCAGTCAGGGCCGAGCCGCAATATGGCCTGAGCGATCGCCAAGACGAAATTCGTGTAACGGTCATTCGCGGATTTGACCGCGAAAAAAGTTGGATTTCGACCATCTTGAAAAGGAGAAAGGACGAGGTCAAGTTTGCGCTATGTCTATGACCACAGTAGAAACGCGTGTTTGATGGTCATTTTGACCTTGAGGTGGCAAAGAAATTCTAGCGACATCTTAACAGCTGGGAATTAACTAGTAATAGCGACATAAAATGTGGCTCCAGAAGTATCGATCCCCATGGGCAACACGACAAGTCTCATTTTGCCCATGACCGCACGAACGAATGCTATTCCGACGGTCATTCTTGACCTTGGCTGGGAGAAAGAAAATCTTGGGTGTAGTTTGCCACTTTAGCGTTGTGGTAAAAGGAAATATAGACAGCGCCAACACATGTTTCTTCGCAGATGACCACATGCATGACCGCAATGCCCCGAAAAACAATGCCTCCCGGTGTCACAATGGCGCACGAGCGGGGCGAGCGCCCGAGCGGAAGTCGGTAATTGATAAAGCTGACCAATCGAAGCCCGCCAAGTTCAACGGAGAAGTGAACAACGAAGCCCACGCGGTGCTGGGATAGGTTTTTTTCCGCCCCGGGTCATATCAATCCGATCGTCGGGAAGAAAGTAATTTAATGCCGCGAAGGATCCGCGGACGGGTTCCCGTGCGGGCCTTCGGATAATTGTGAATTACGCGAGCCTTGGCGTGTGAATTATAAACGTAATTCTCATAACGAGGCGACAGCGAAAGCTTGCTTTTCCTTGACCGGCAAACATCGAGCCGAGGACATTTCGCAAGCGGCAAAATAACTCGAACGCTAATTGCTGGAATCGCATCAAGTTCTGACTTATGTCCCGAGATAGCCTAAAATTGAAATTTCCAAGGTTCGAGTACTGAACAAACTCCGACATTCCGGTAGATAAAGTGAAAGACACCGTTTCGACCGAGTTTTGTTTAACTTGGCGCGGCGCTTCCGTCGCGAACCGTTTCAATCGGAGCCAGCGCCACCTACATTTCTAGAAGGAAACAAGTGCCGACGAGAAATCGTTTATTGCTTGCGCTTCGATGAATCGCCGCGCCCGGGGCCGAAGAAAGCAATTAGTCTTTTAACAAGAAGCAGCACTTGCTATCAAAACCGCGTTCCAGCCGGGCGGAATGGAAGCCAAGAAAACGGTGGATGTGCTCGCGTGGAGATAAGCAGTGTGGTGGAAGGGGTGGCCCGGCGTCCCCTCCGGGCACATAATGCTCCTCGCAGGCTCGGCTCGTGAATATAAATGAGACTAACGAGCTTCGTAATGTTGGTAATGATGTTAGATTGCCGACCATGTCGGTCGACTAAACGGTCACTTCATCGAATTCTTCGACAGCGCTATCACTTGGCCGCGCTTCGTCTCGTTACTTTTACCCGCTGACGTGACTATTTGCTTATCTAGTTCGAACACACGATACTGCCTACTGTTGCGTTGATTAACTGGAACTTACGATGCCGAAATGCCGGACCTAAGCGCACCTGGGCCGCTCATTGCTGCGATCGATCTGGGGAGGCCAGATCTAATTAGGGCGAAGTCTGTAATTTCTCTACGTGGAGCGCTGCTTAGAATTGGAACCACTTCGAGGTTGGGATAGAAAGATATGGTTGAATCTCTGTCGAACTCCGATCCTGGTGTGCTAGGGTTCTTTAGGTTTATAAATGGTACCTTGGAAGAGGTATCTACTGAGACCAAACTTTCTTTCCCCAACTCCACAACATGAATCTTTCAAAAATCTTGGATAGGACATAATAAGGAGGAATGGAGATCTCAGTTAATCTACTTTCTAGAATCTTGTGGTCCTAATTTCGAGCGATCAAAGACCAAACCCATACTGACCCTCGACATCAATCAGGACCTAACAATTTTGGATCAAATCCAAATCCTCTTCTTTCTTCCCTCTTCTTCTTATCTTCTTATGATCCTCCAAAGCATTTGCACCAAAAAACACATCATAATTAGGGCAATATCTATATTTTCCCTTCGTAGAGCTTCACCTTTAGTAATAAAATTTGAAGGTTGTGATAGAAAGATAAAATGCGCAGGATAGGAGGAGTACTCCTATCCTTCTGTGCTGGGGTACATTAAATTTCCAGATGGTCTAAACTCATACCGATCTTCGACATCAATCAGGTCCTGACAACCTTGGACCTAATCCATGTCCTCTTTTTTCTTCCATCTTTCTTCTCTTCCACTTCGGACACTCAAGCGCATTTTCACCAGAAATCACACACCATAAGGCCAGAAGCAAAACCACCTCTAATTTTAAGTTTCTGCCAATCCCTCGTTTCTGCCTTCAAAGGCCAGACCCAGCCACGTCGGTATCATCAAAATAAACGGCCAACTCTAAGGTCACCACGCTCCCCAATACCGAGTGCGTGCAACGATCGTAACGACAGTCGCGGAGCGTTATTACCTTAACTGGCAGCAACGAGTGACGTATAGTCCTGCTCGGCGGCGGCGAATTTCACCGACGTCTCCACTTCTCGACCTATTTCAGTCTGAACACAACTGACGAGCCTTCCGCGGAATGATCGGTACCAATGGGCAAATAAATCAGCAGTTCTGCCGGACAGCCGGATCTGTCTCGATCCGCCGGTCATCTAGGGGTAACCCGTTCACTGCTCCAGTAAAAAGCGGACGTAGAAAGTCGCGGACCATTTCATAGACACATAATGCCCCATCATTCATAAACGACGCGTCACGCGGGACGAGTGGAATGCAAGTTTAATAACGCCCGATCGTGAGACGAATTCGCCCAGTCGACTGGCGAAAGGCGAAAAACGCCGCGAGAAACAGCAGCCGCAATCCGGTATTATTTTCGTAATTCAAATTAATTGCCCGATAAGAAGTTTCCCGTTCGCGATTTCACGTGAAATCGATTCGCGCGGCCCCGATCCGATAGCGAAATTTGTTCACAGGCCTTATCGAAATTAATTAACGGGCTTAATTGCGCCGATAGCTGGGTTCGAAAATTCGTTATTTAGGAGCCGCGTGCCGGAGATAGTCGGCAGCTTCGGGCCTTTGTCCCGCGCGACTTTCCGCGACGGTTTCGGCGACACTTTTTGCCGGATTATCAGTGATCGAAATCGTTCGGAAATGACTGCATGAATTATTACAAGTCGACGAGTAATCCCTCGATCATCCTGAGCGGATTCAATCGAGCCCGACTGATTGAATGATGATTTAATGAAGGTTAAAAACTGGAAACCTAATAATCCCGGTATCCGCCCTGCGGTCTAATACAAATTGCAGATCGGCGATGATTTACGGACGACGGTGAATGCGTAAGCGTCGCGGGAAAATGAAAATCAGCAGACGTTTGCGACCGCAGACAGTCGGTAATCGGACTGGCGAAGACAAACAACTAGAGATGACGAACCGGGGACGAGACGCCGCAGCGACAGCGAGCGATCGAGCGTAATTGCCGGACATTTGCGAAATTATTGATATACCTGACTGTGTTGCGCGCCGGGTGATTTATTGGGGATGATTATACGAAGATTACGCGCGAAGCGGATCAGTCGGCCAGGGTCCCATAAATACACTTAGGAAAAGCGGTTCCAAGTTGAAATTGTGATGGATCGATTGTGTCGATGTGTAGTCAGAAGAGGTCGTAAAGGGTGCGAGATATATCGCAAAAGTTTAACGAGAAAACGATATCGTATAATATAATTGTGGCATACGTAGTATTCTCGGCCAGTTCCGACTATCTATCCATTTTACATCGTCTTAAAATGACTCAAATATCTTGCCATGACATCGTCGCACAGTATTGTTTTGTTAGATATTATTCTCTTCATGATATGGTTTCCTCCATTTCACGATGTACCTCGTACAAAATGTACTATGAAAATTTGCACTTCATCGCATAAGTACATTTTGCTGAATAAGATAACTTCGAGTTTACGGTCTCATTATCATCTTGACATCAAAATCTAGGAAATATTAGTGTTAACAACTGTACCCTCTAACTCTGCATATTTGAAATGCCCTCTAAATTGACTTTATCAACCTGTGATGAAGTCAACCAAATTCTCTTAATAATTCCAACCAAAATGTTGCAAATATATTCTCATTGTGAAGAAGAACCAATGAATTTAACAAACTTCCACCAAAGGCTCCAGATGCATCTAATTCTTAAGTTTTCACAGTAACTCGCATAGTTTCGATGCAACCTTTTGCAGATTAATTCTCTAAGTGCACCACAGTCTTCTACCTTAGATCCCTCAGATTCGGCTGCCGTACGTTCCAAGAATTTCGGAACAAGAGCGGCAAGAATTCGCCGGTGAGTCACACTTCCGAAGCCCCCAGGGAGGTGGGCGAATTAGGATTGGCCAAGATGATCATCGAACCTGTTATTACGGAGGTAATAGGCGACGCTCTGCCCCCGGCAATTCCCCGACTAGATCGGCTCATTTTTCTCACTGTCTAACGACCTGGGCTGCCGTTAAAGGCCGACATTATGGGGCCTCGGGAGAGGGGGGGAGGTATTTCGCGGGAGTGTAAACAGTCGGAAACACATGCCCCCGAATTAACGGTCGCTTCGACGTTTTACGAGGCGCGGCGCTCAAAGCGATCGCGGGGTGTTTGCGCGGTTTACGATGTGTTATTTCGGCGAAGGGTCGATGCGACAAGACGAGCCCAAGCGTCGTCGATATTTGGGTGATTTATAGGCGGTTAGCGTAGACGTGTATACGAGATGATGCGGCACGAATTTCGGACTGAATGAACGCGCGAGATTTCGGAAGGCTTGAGAAACGAGAATCTACTTGAGCTGATACTGCTGAGCTTTCGAAGTTTGGGAAATTTCCAAGTTAGCTTTGAAGTAGCGAAGGATTTGAAATTCAGACTTTGTCGAAGATTCGAAGATCATGTTGAAGTTTCAAGTTCTCGGCGTTGCAAAAAGAAATTTGAAGTTTGGAAATTTTTGAAGTTTCGAAGGTAATCTTAAAGCTTTGAAGGATTTAAGGTTCAACAGTTTTCGGTGTTTCAAAAAGAAGTTTGAAGTTTGGAAGTTTTCGAAGTTTCGATGGAATCCATGAAGTTTCGAAGATAATCTTGAAGTTTCGAAGGATTCAAGGTTCGGAAGTTGTTGAAATTTTGAAGTTTTAGGAGTTTGAAGTTTTCGAAGTTTCGAAGGTGACTTTAATTATTCATTTTGAAAGTTCGTACTTTCGAAGTTTGAAAATTGTATAAAATTCTAAAATATTCGAAGTTTCGAAGCCTCCGAATAACCTGAAGTTTTGAAGACAATTCTGAAGTTTTGAAAGTTCACTATTTCAAAATTTTCAAAGTATCAAATTTGTCGAAATTTCGAAGTTTTCGAAGCTTTGAAGTACCCACTCTTTTTCAAGACCAGTCCTAAAATTCACGAATTTTCGCAGTTATTAAATGTTCCAACATTTCCGAAGTTCACTAATTTTCGAAGTTTTTGAAATTTGTCAAAGATCTTCAAAATACCGCAGCCGACAAAAGAAATCAACAGCGCCTCGAATTAACTTTACATAAACAATTGTGAAATATTTCCAAAACTTTGATAGCTTCAAAAACATCGAAAACTTCAAACTCCACAGCCTTCAATACCATTTCATTCCACTTCGAACATTCAATAACTAGCTGCCTCCAAATTTCACCTCTAGTCCTAGAATTCACATAGAAACTCATTTCACCAACTTTGAGGTTAAGTCGCAAATCGCGTCGCGGGCGACCGTCAGCGATCGCAAAGTTTGACTCGCGAGGCGCCGCATTTTTCATAAACATAAACCGTGACGAAGTTCGGATGTAGACGCTACATCCGCATTAAAATCGCAACTTTTTCGCACACTCACGTGCTGAAACCGCGACTTCGATTAGCCCGCGGGAACCGTCAACCGCGCTCACACATCCACCGTCAATTCCTCCCTGTGTTCTCGAGAAAGTAATTTAAACTTCGCAAATAGAAAAGCTCACCATAATCCCGAGCAGACGAAATTTAAATTTCATATCCACAAATCAGCAGCCGAAAGGCGCGCCGTTCGCTCGCTCGGCGTATCAATTCCGACTCGTCAACCGGCGTATCGCGCAGTCACAAACCGAACATCCTTAACGAGATAAATCCGCCGCGACGTGCCCGTGCGACAAAAGATCGTGATTAGATTTATAGACGGTGAAATAAATACTACTGGCACGTCGCAAGTCGGTCGTATTTGAACCAGATTGTGGTTTTCGCGGATTGGTCCATTTTTTCCCATAAACGACATACGAACAGATAAATTGTTTTAACAAATAGTACACTTGAAAAGTGGTGTCTCCTTGGTGTCTCATTCTGAGATATTGAATGGTCTTGAAAGTTCAGTTTTTTTTTTTTTTTTTGATAAAAACTTTATTTTGAGATCATTTGTATGTCTAATCTGCCTAAATGTTTAGAAATGAGAGTCATATTGTTAGAAATCTCTAGTACGATAGAGTTATTGAGCAATTTGTATATATAAAAAGAGTTTGATCCAAATTAATTGACTACCTCATGGTAGAACTTTCTAAATGTAAAAAACATATAAATTTTGCAAAAACTCATATAACACTCCTCAAATTTTATCAATCCATATGCCTAACTCACTTAACTAGTAACATTTTGTCCCCAAAGTTTTTTCACCCTGAAATACCCTTCAAATGAAACCACTTGTCTTCGCCTCGACAAATGATCTCCCCTCGACAATTTTCCCGACTAAATTTGAACCGAAAACGAACTGCACCTCGACGTATATAGACCAGTTGATTAATTCTCGGGAATTTTCGCAACTTGACGCACATGTTCGACGCCGATCGAGCGGACCACACACGAGCCCGCGCGGCGTCTTTTTTCGCGCCACCGTAGCGAGTTACGATGACGCGAATATTGGCCGCACGATCGACGAGCGGGCCGCGCTATTTTTTCTCCAAACACGTCACGCTGTCAACCGTCAAATCGCGCGACTAACGAGCAAAGCGTTCCGCCGTTTCTTCTCCGTTCATTTCGGTGTTTTGACACGCCGGTTATTAAATCGAGCTACGTGTAACAACATTTTTACGGGACGCCGCCTGCCGTTTTAAATCCCGCGAACGACTGCTGTTTGTTTTCCTTTAATTAACGGAGATGCGGGCGCCCGATAACTTTAAATTTAGCCCGACTTTCCGTTCGATTAAGACGTCGGAACGACAAGAGGTGGACGTATTTTTTTTTTTTATTATTGGTACCCGTAAAAAACGAGAAAAACTTCTCTGAGAGACCGGTTTAGATCTGATTTTGGTCGTTTTCGAATTTTATATGGAGCAAAATATGTCCCACTTTCCTTTCTATATATAACACCCTTTATATCAAGAGACACGGTAGTGTCTCTGGCCAAGAACAAAAATCTAAATGTCAAAGGCTTCAGTCTCTCATCGGCATGAACAAATGTGCATTTTGGAATTAAAAAATGGAGAATATATTATCTGTCCCACTTTCCACGATATTTCCTTTTTACTTGGGTATTGGGAATTTATTCGCAAAATTCGGAAAATGCAAAGTTCATAGTTCGAATGACAACAAATACGAAAGATTTGGATGTTTGGATTAAAGTGATGACAAATACGTCAACTTTAAAGAAAATACGCCGCGGTACTAGTTAAAGAAAATACTCCAATTTGCGTTGTTTCAAGGATCGGCACCGTCCGCGATGAATAATGGATAGCAAAAAATCCATAGTGCCGATTAAAAAATGACGTCGTAAAAAGCGTCGTTTCCCCGTTTTTGTCGTGTAACTTTTATCGGCTCGGGATTTGCATTTTAAAGAAGATATTAATTATATCGAGACTACGGCGACGTCACGGTTCGCGTTAATTCCGATCCTTGGATCCTTTATTTTCCAAGTGAACATTTTTCCTACGTGCGCGGGATAAGTGATAATTGAGTCGATCGATTTCGCATGTCCAGAGGGAAAAAAATCACGCGCGGTGTCAATTAGAACGCGATTATTATTGCCAGAATAAATGGGCCCTGACCTATGCGCCAATTTTACATATCAGTGAATTGATAAAGGGGTATTTATGTGTACAGCGAAACTAATGCACGAAGCTATGTATGTGTAGCGCGAAGTTATGATTAACCGAAATATTTATACCGACTTTCAATGCACGGACGGAAAATTCGATTCGCGCAAAGCAGGTGGAGTAGATGGACGTTCATTAAATAAATATTTTATTTGACTCGGTTCGTACGGTTTTGATGTGTATATAAAATAACAGCTAATTAATTACAAAATATTTTACGATGTCGAAAGAAACGAGCTGTCGCGAATTAATACCAAACGTATTACTGTGATTACAAAAAATGCGTTTTAATAACAACATGAATTATTAGCTGGTAGGAAAATTAAACTAAATTTCGCGAAATTTTAATACTTCGCTAATCGAACGCGTCGGATTATACGATGAACCGCGTAGTTTGTTTAACAGATTACGATCATCTGATTTTGGGCGTCAAAACTGTGGATTACCGAGATAGATACTCGTCCTAATGAAACATTTTGCTGTGTGTAGGACGCATTTTTATTCCGACCCCGACAAACAATTCCGTAATGAATGTAAAACGCAGAGAAAGCTGCGATTTAATATTCACGGGCTTAGTAATATGCATAATATATTTCGTGTGAAATGCAATTTGAAATGCGTGTGCAGTTATAATTTGTATTATCACGCATTATCACGTAAAAGTGCTAAACCCAGGCTTTTAGCGTAACTCAAAATATATCAGCATGGGAGTACCGAATGAACAGAACGAAATAAATCTGGTATCGGTGTCCTGAATTTGTTCTCCGCGCGATTATAAATTGACGAATCATGCGTGTAGATAAACAATTTTAAAAGCAAGTCTAGCGAAATGAATAAAATATTGTAAACATTAACGGTTTGTTGATCGTCGACGATATTGCGTCGTCGTCGAAAAAACTAGGAAAATACGGTTTCGCGAATGCTGCAGAGAAGTGTTTATGCATATGCACACGTTTGCTTATTTTTTATTCAGTTTTCCAAACAAAAGGATTAGAGGCGTGTGCATTGGCATACAAAAAACGACAAACGCGAATCGCGAAATCGTAAACTGTAAGCCATACGAAATTGCACGAAATTCCAAATGAAAGGGACACCCAGTAGATGACACGATTCAGCGCTGCAGAGTTCCGCGACATTCTTTTTCCCGTGCTCCTTTTCCACTGTTTACGGAAAAATCATCTTTATCAGGATTAATTATCGCGAGAAAAGCTGTCTAGACGAGCGCCGAGGTACCGTAATGCCTTTATTTCATTGAATCCGCCGGCCAGATAACGCCATTGATTCATATCGCGGCCGATTCATCCTCGTGCGTCGTAATTTACAATTTACGACTACGTAATATACAACTACTGTTGACGAACCGAGATAAACAATGTCCTAGAAACCGCGCAGTCACTTGATTTTTCCAATCGACGCGTCCCGGGCCATTTTCGTCGACCATAAATCTCCCCGATCCACTTCGTCCGACCTCACTGTTTATTGCAAATTCCATAAACTTTCTTTCGCCCGCACAACGCGTTGATCCTGCACCGAATTTTCGCCTCGACATATCAAACTTTTTGTTTCAGCAATCCTAACTTTGACCTGGGTGATTTACCGAAATCGTCAAAAGAGTGTTTTCCTACCTGTCGCATATATGGACCAGTCGGAGATTAATAATAGTTGCCGAAATGGATACAATTCCAAAGTTCCAGCTCCACACATGCAACTTTTCGGTTCAAACAATCCTCACTTTAAATTCGTTGATTTACTGAAATCGTTAAAAAGAATCATTGTCTCATATATGGACCAGTAGGAAGTTGGTATTAATGTCAGGGAAATGACCCTTAAAAAACTAAAGATTCACCTCGACATATCCAACTTTTCGTTGTAAAGAACATTCACTTCTTTCTTGCTGATGTACCGAAGCCAAAACGATTAATCTCTACTTGTTCCATATATGGACCAGCACAGAAGAATCATCGTGCTCGAAATAAGCTCCAGAATCAGGTTTCCTTAACACATCCAACCATCTTTCTCCAAAAATCCCTAGCTTAGTTCTCGTTAATTTACTGAAATCGTAAAACGAGTGTTTTCCTAACTGTCTCATATATGGACCAGTCGGACATTAATATTAAAGTTTCCAAATTGGTCAGAATATCAAAGTTCTCGACACATCCAACTGCTAGAACAATCCTCACTTTAAACTCATTGATTTTCCGAAACTGTTACAAAGAATCGTCTCATATATGGACCAGTAGGGCATTAGTATTATTGTCACGGAAATGACTTACAAAACCAAAGTACCACCTCAACTTATCCAACTTTTTGCTTTAAAGGTCCCTAACTCCTTCTTTGCTGATTTACCTAAATTGTGAAAACGATCATTCTCTATCTGTCCCATATATGGACCAAACAATAGTATCATCGTGCCCAAAATGATCCCCAAAATCAGGGTTCCATCTTCACACACCCAAATATCTTCCTCCAAACATCGCTAGCTTTGTCCTCGTTGATTTGCCGCAATCAGTGAAAATAGTAATTCCTTAACTGTCTCATATATGGACCAGTTAGACATTAATATTACCGAAATGGTCCACAAAACCAAACTTCCCTCGACCCATCCAGCTTCTCTCCAAACAACCCCTCACTTCCTCCTCGCCCATTTACCAAAGTCAAAACGGTAACTCCCCACCTGTCCCATTCTTCGACCAGACAATCAAACATTAGTACCATTGGAATGACCCACAAAAAAGCCGCACGTAACCCCCCATTATGGCCTCGCGGTGATCATTAAGGCCAAGAAACCCGTCGAAGCTGATTGGACATCGTTAAAGTGTGCCCCGCGTCCCGTCCGTTCCTCTTTCTCGACATTGTCGCCGGCCTGAATGTACATTTCACAAACCACGTGAAATTTTTATAATTCGCCCTCGTTGGAACGCGGCTCGCTTCCGCCGGCGCTTTCCTGTCCCCGACATTTTATACCCTTCATAATAATTTACTCGCAGACCGGCGCGCCGACATCTTTTGATGCGTCTAAAGTTTCGCTGTGTTGTGACTCCGTGTCCGAGTGTGCATCGGCCGACTGTGTGCTTAATAGTCGTGATTCGAGCTCGCCTCGGGATCAGGGCCGGCGCTGCCACAGCCTCCGAGCGCGCAACCGACAAAGCAGCTGCGGTCCGGCCGGCAGGTACTTTTCGGAAAAACTTGTTCAAAAGACGCGCAACTATTTGTGCTCTTAATGAGAACTGCCGAGCCGTTCGCTCGCACTTGTCCATTGTACTTGGTTTCGTGTTTTCGAAGGTGGAAGGGAAAGTTTCGAGTGGCCTTGAAATCCACGCGATCTTACGGCGTAAATTACACGCCGGAATTACGGGGAATAATGCGCAACAACAACTCTGAATTATCATTTTTCGTGTTACGGTGTATTCATTTTTGAGTAAACATGAAAAAATTAGGGAAATTGGGCGATTTGATGGCTGGAAGTGATTTTGTTCGTGTTTGTTTACATTTAAGTGATTTTTTTGTATACAAACAATGTTTGTGACCTTCAATCGTCAATATTTACATCTACAACATGATTCTTAATTAAAGTTTTTCATATTTTCCAGGTTTATTTACTGTCTCATCAAAGTTGTTTGTGTTTGCATACATTTCTAATGTTTTTATTTTAATGTAAGAGACTTCTGACCTTCAGTTGTCAATATTTGGATCTACACCGTGTTCTTGCAGTTGTCTTCTTTGTTTACCAACAGCATATCCATGTTTATTTACATTTCCCTTTTTCATGATAACATCGTTTCTCTTCAAAGCTATTTGCCTTTGTTTACATTTAATGTTTCTATACGAGTTGAAAATATGTTTCTAAATTCCTTTTCCTTGTTCACCAACAGGATATTCACAATTATTCATATTCCCCATGTTTGTTTATGTTTACATCGTGCCTCTTCACAGTGCAGCCACTCACGTTCGCCTTCTTATTATTTTCTCATTGTTTCTCTTTACGTCTGAGTCATTTTTCAATTCAACCCCACCCGTGTTCCCCTGCTGAAGCACGCTTCCTTTAACCGTGAAATCATTTCCAAGCTCAGCCCCAACCGCTCAGCCTTCCTCTCGCAAAATACTCCTCATCAAAAAATAAAGCGCCACCGGCGCCATTAGTCGACCCATTCGGAGCCCCGGTTCCCCATCTTCCCGCCACGCGCGCCATAATCGCTTTTCCCCCCGCTTTTCTCGGCATGACGAATGGAACGTGGGAATCTTAGCCTGGAATTCATAGCAGATGAACGGAGTTAGTCACTCGACCAACGATCAAGTGGATACTCCACGCGTATAATTGCAACGAGCGCTTCCCCTCCCCTCCCCTCCCCAGGCATTAAATAGCCCAAAACCCCGCAATCCAAAAGACAGTCGCAATCGCGACACCGCTCGACATCTTCGGCAACAGGATCCGGCGCTGTCACGCTCCCTTTGCCGGT
>JABFPB010002623.1:0-19477 GCA_022817645.1 Ceratoteleas bidentatus
ACTAACAAAACTAACAAAACTAACAAAACTAACAAAACTAACAAAACTAACAAAACTAACAAAACTAACGAAACTAAAAAAACTAACAAAACTAACAAAACTAACGAAACTAACGAAACTAACAAAACTAACTTACGATACAATTCAAACGATGTTCATAAATTGCTATTAATTAAGATAATTTTGAGGTTAAGTCAAACCGTCCTTAGTTAGGTTAGGTCTCGGGAGAAGAAAGAAGTATAATTAGATAAACAGATCGCAATTAGATTTGCGAGTTAAAAGGAAATTAATGCAATCGGTTTGAATCTCGAGCACTCTACAATTCCGAGCATCTTAATGAGACTACTTAAATATTGTTTTCAAATAATTCTCGGCATAAATATGTATGTAAGTAAGAAACACTGCCTGTTTCTTGCTTTTCCGCACGCCATGCAGACGTAAAAAATAGCTGTCAGCGTTTGCGACTGCTATCACAACCGATGAGTCACATGCGTCTAACGACGAGCCATTGTATGTACAGTGTGTCCTCAAATTATTACACCGATTAAGCAAGCTATAACTGTACTTTCGCGCATCCATACAAATAAATTATCGCGCATTCTTCCACAATGAAACGACACTTGGCGATCCGACACGTTACTTCGCGAAACTTGCTCGACATTAGGATTTATCATTTCCGTTCGTTAAGGCAGAACGATTTTCAAAAATAAAATACGTGACTCTGCACATAAGCCGTGCTAGTTTTTTTCGCGCAATTAAAATCGCGTTATGCGAAACTTTGAATGACGAAAAAAATTAGTCTCAGCGGAGAATTTGGTTTCGAAAATTTTTCGTCGCCGGAAGCTCGCAATTTCGCGGCGCGTTTTTGTTGCAGTTTTAACGAAAGGACAATTTTCGCTCGTAAAAAATAAATTAATCACACGAGCGGCCGCGTTGAAATGTTGATGAATTACGCCAACTTCGTAGCTGGCGTAATATTTTCTGATGAAAGCAAAGTTAAGACGAGTAAGTTTCGCGAAAAACAAAACGTGGGAATTGTCCTTTGAGCTCCTTCGGGCAATTTTATCCATTAGTGCAAAAATTATTCTTTTATTTTACACCGGCCAAGTTCGTTTTGAGATAAACAAATTAGTTTTGCAGAGTGAAATAAAATCGAGGAAAGTATGACCCAGAAAAAAGAAAAACTTGTTGGTCTCTTATAAAATAGAAAGAAACTAACGACATCTTCTTTTAAATATAATAATTAGATTATAAAAAGTTTTATTTAAAATGATAATTGAAAAAAAAATTTTTTTAACTTATTAAAAAATGTTTTTAAACATTTTTTATTGTTTATAGATTATAAAAAAGAACTTTTTAAAAATGATTTTAAAAAAGAACTTTTTTTAAATGATTTTAAAAAAAGACCTTTTTAAAAATGATTTTAAAGAAGAACTTTTTTTAAATGATTTAAAAAAGAACTTTTTTAAATGATTTTAAGAAAGAACTTTTTATAATATATTTTTAAAACTATTTTTTAAAAACGCCAGAACGAATAAGGAAAATTTGTTTACAAAAAACCGCTAAATATGAAGATCGCGTATTTTTGAAAAATGCTTCACAGTAATTCGACGAAACAGCGTTGATTAAAAATTGTTTCGAGATCCGCGCGAAAAGCCGTTTCCGCGGTTCTATATTGGCTTACAAGGAGCGCGTTTCGCGGGCATAAAAATGCCAACTTCATCACGATATAAGCGTGCAACTCGGTGGCGCGCAATTTTATTACAGCCGACGGAAAATTCGCAGCTTCATCCGCATGTTTCGGTATTCCTTCGCGAATCGGATTTAGGGCGTTACGTCGCGTTAGAGTTAACCGTGAGGATACAGCCCAAGTCTGTTTTTCGTTCTATTTTCGCTGCGCGAAAATTTCTCAAATACTTTATCCACGTCAAAATGAAAAACCTCCGCTGTAAGAACTGACGTTTCGCAAACCACTTAATATAACACACACGTGTTACTGTATATATGTTATAACTGTTTCCAGAGGCAAATATGACACTCTTTAAAAAGGAGGATTATTTTTCTGTGTATTTTTTAGTAATTGTACGAAAAATGGAATAAAAATAAAATAAATCGTGTTATTTGATCTGAACATCAATATTTCAATTTTAAATTTGATGTTCAGATATTAATATCTAAATATCACATTTAAAATTTAAATAATATTACAATTTTAAATAAATGATAATGTCGTATTAGGTTTTCTGAATTAAATAGCACGAAGTAAATTCTTCCAATATATAAAAAAATGTCTGGATACCCGGATTTATCTAATGCGAACTTTTTGTGTGACGTTTCCTCTTTAACGAAAACCGGAGCCCTGCGAATGATTTGTAGAAGTGGTGTTTCCGGAGTGAGTGATTTCGCTTTTGACGAAATAAGCTCACGCGAGCCGAAGGTCTTTAACGACAGCGATTACTCGTGCGTGTCTCTCCCGGTGCGCGATGTCGCAACTAAGTTATGGTTACGTGTGCGCGACTGTGTGTGCTACCACAGACACGTAGATATATGTCCCTGTTTAGAGTATTTATTGATAAGATTTCCGTCCGAAGTAATTTATCCTTTTCGCATTTTTCCTAATTTGTACGTCAGTGACTAATCGTTATTGAATTCATCGACTCTCAACGGATATTTCAGAACAAAAAATGCAATTTTTCATTACCAGCAACTTAAAAAAAATATTGGAATTTTTACGATAAAATTTTAATGTACATATTCTCTATTAGAAATAGAGATATAGGGTCCTACCCTGGGAATTGATTTAGTTGATAAAAGTTGTCAAAAATCATTTTTTTATAATTTTTTGAAGTTCTATGTCATATATTTGTTTGAAATAAAGAATGTTTTTATTAAATTAAAAAATTAATAATCTTTCGAACTCGCCGTCGCGGAGTCTCGAACCCGAGACTCCGCGGTGGCGATCTGCGCCGCTATCCTCTAAGTCGGAGGAACATAAAGAACGTTTTTATTATACTTTAAGGATAAAATGGATTGAATTTAAAGTTATTCGAATAAACATTTGATAAAAAAGTGCCAAAATAGTCCTATCGCGACTGTTTTTTTAAAGGGGGACTTTTAATTCGTTAAAATTACCGATTTCTGGTGAAAATTACCGATTTCAGCCATTTGTGTTCCACCTTCAAGCTTAATAGAAGTGTAAATTGTAAAACTTTGAATCCAGTGGCAAAACTTTTTGCTGCATTGCGCGACATCATCAAGTTGATATACATATCGTTGGCGTGTGTGCGCGACAGTCTGTCTGTGAAGCGTGTACGCGTTATATGACATCAGAGTCGTAGACGACATCCGGTACAATACCCCTTGATATAATGGGCCGCTGGTTCCTTGTATTGTTTGAAGGATACATTATACGCGAGACGGAAGAAGGCGCTGTGCGGCGCGCCAACGTGTGTCTCCGTGAACCGTGAAACGTCCAGGACGATGTTAATTACGTCCACGGCTGTCTCCCCGATGGCGAGAAACGAGTCAGATCGGTTTATTCAAAGGCCTATTACCCCGTCCTTCCTGCCGGGCGACCATTATAAATTGCTCTTGTCAGATGTCGGGAATTGTTCCCCGAGCTTTTTAGAGGCGCATCATTTGCATACGCCGCTATTGCTTTATTTTTCCGCCGCGGGCAGTGTCTACGACTTCTTGACCGTCGAACGATGGTGAAAATGGCGGTAGGATTCACGCCTCGGATGTCGCGGAGAAGAGTTATGCGACTTAGAGGGAGGGTCGGGAAGAGGGCTAAAAAGGACTGAAAAATGATGGAGATGCTGTGACGAGGGAAACAACAATCTTGGGAAATTAATGTTGCTTAGGGCAAATGCTTTTAGACGGTGAGCATTTGGATGTAAAGAGCGATATGAGATCCAAGAGCTTGATTAAATTCGGTCGTTAGAATTTGGATTCTTTTTGCGTCCATTTTGCAATTTGACTAATAACCCGTTCGTTCACCGCGTCCATTGCAATGGATATAGAATTCAAAGCATCTTTCAAAATAACGAAATGATCATTTCATTTAATCGGAATTTAAATTAATTTAATTTAATTAACTTAAATTCAACTTGATTTAGAACTAACAATGTTCAGGGGTGCATATATAACAAATTTATTTATATTTAATATTTCTTAATTCAAAAACCAAAATTCGTGAATGAACGGGTTAAGGATTGAATTTTAATACATTTCACGTAATAGGATATGTAATAGCTGAGAAAACTCAAAAAAGACATTTTTGTTGTACAAATTTTCATATTTGGGTGGGATTTGGATGCCATTCTGGAAATTCATTAATTTCCGTATTCGAATCGGACAAATATTATACCGGAAAAAAACAAGAATTAATTTTCGCAGTAAAAATAATTTAATTTTTTATTATTTTTAATAATTTAATAATTCATAATAATATTATCAATAATAATTCTGGATATGCTCCGGAGTGGAATTTTTCAAATTAATCATTTTCGGAAAAAATTTGATATATTCTATTCACATTCAGATAGGAAAACTTCCACCCATTGTTAGAAATTTATCAACTTATCTTCTTATTTTTTTATTGGTATTTGCGCTAAATACGTAATTTATTTGCAATGTATGCAATCTTTAGTTAAAATGAATAAAGGCTTAGGTTGCCCAAATAAAATATTTTGTTGGCACAACCAAAAATATAGTTGTTTTAAATGAAAGAATTGACATATAGATATTAATTTTCTGGCATAAATTTATTTATTTCCGGTATATAATATTTGTTCTAGGTTGTAGGTACATTCGATATAGAAAAAATTATACCAAATTATAAGTATTAATAAAATTTCAATATGATTCAATTTATACAATTTGTGTATACACTGAACATCGATAATCATAGAGATTTGCAATTTAAAAAAATTCGTTGCAATTAAAATGTCTTCAGTCATTTTAAGGTGAAACTTAACTCGATTTTACTAGAACTAATGTGTTTTTAAATTACGTCATTAAAACATTGCTATTTCATTTTAAACGAAATCAATACATTTTCTCACTCTAGGAGATTGTTATTTTCAAAGAAAACAATTTTTTGCAATATGCTTTCTACATGGCGATGTACCGCGTTTTTGAGGTGGTAAAAATCACGCGATACATCGCCATGTCTATAATTCATCATAAAAATATTATTTTTCAGATCGATCAGATTCTCCCACATTTCTAGAATATTTTAAAACAACAACGAGTACTTAATTATTAGTTGTTCAGACAAATAAAAAGACCCTAAATCCGTGACTGTAGCTCTTTCGTTCCACCTTAATGACTGAAGACATTTGTTTAATGTTTATTTTCATCTTAACTGTTTTTTATAAACCATAAATTTAAGGGTATTATTCTATTCAATTTAAGCAAAATGAACGAAAGAAAATGATATTTTCGGGACATAAAATGAAAATATACGTAAAAATAAATATAATGCCTACCTCAATTAATTTTGCCGAAAAAGTGAGTTCACTGTTTGTTCACTGTTGATGAACCACATATTGATTCAATATCAGAAATCTTCTAAAACAAATGGCACTTAATCGGTATATACATCATTTTGACATCGATGAATGTCGATCATATTCAATTTTCAATTTTCAAAATGTTGAAAATTGAATATAAAAATGTATTCAATTTTCAACAACGATCTCTAAATATCGAATTTTATACACATTCAAATTTATCATTACTATATCCGTTATCAGACTAGCTAGGACAGTTACCTACATTGAATGAAAAACTTTCATATAAAACGGCAGTCTGGCAACAGTCTGGAAAATTTATCTTCTATTTTCATCTCCCAAAAGGGGGAACTGGAAACATTAAAAAATGTAAATGGGAGTTTTCCAACTAAAAACACCTCTTCCCCTGCTCCCTACAACCAAAAATTCCGCCAACGCGGTACAAATCGCCACAATTAATCTCTCCACAATGTCACTCCCTTTTCACCGCAAAACTTGACTTAACCGTCTAATTAGAACGTTATTCAATCCACCATCAAAAACGCTGCTCATTAGCCCAATGCGTTAAAGTGCAATTTGTTTTGCGCGACGCTTTTCACGGAAAACACGGGAAATGCATTAGGCGGATTTGCACGGCGAAGGACGTCATAAGAAGAAACGTGGGGCGAACATCTGTTCCTCCGAATCTACCGACATTACCACCATTTCGCTAATCGAAACACCGGGAAAGCCCGGCGTGGAAACCGTAGGACGATTTCTTAAAGTAAAGAAATAATTCGTTAAAATCGGTTCAACCGGCGCCACGGTCATTTTATTTTTATGCCCAGTTATTCGCGCGTGAAGAGAACGAAAGTGACGAGGACGCGAATGGCTGTAAAAAGTTGCTCGTAGGTCTCGAAAACCGCGTGACGTAACTCGACGATTATTTTTAAGATAGCAATAGTTCGATTCAGAATTAAATGATTACTAAAAAAGAATAAAAAAAATAAAATAAAAATGTTATGTTCGGATGAAACACATTGTTTCTTATGGCAAAAGTCAAAATTTGACTTTTTTCACCTAACTTTTAATTCAATAAAAAATAATATACTCAAAATTAATTGGGTATTCGAAGTAAATTATTAAATATGCATCGAAGGACTCTTATAATAAACTTTAATATTGATTACAATGGCAAAAGTACAGATCGTTCATTCTAATGCAATTTTTTACATTTTCATTTTCCTGATGTGTATTTCTGGACATTCAAACGTCAACATGTAGCAATTGTGAATAAACGAAATATCAATACCAAATTAATCATTTAATAATCTCAGTAAACAAGGAAAACGCGTTGCTAATTGACGAGATATCACAAACAAAGTCAAGTAAATGCTAAAATTGTACTGAATTCATTAATTATCAGCTTTTAGGAAATATTTTTAGGGAATTTTTACGACCATTTTAATAAAACTCACTTTTGCAAAATGATCAACTCAATTATCTTTCTCTGACAATTTTCCATCACCCTAATTGTCAATCGGCTGCCTTACTCTCATTATAAGCTGAGTCATGCAATTATTTACAAAAGGTTATTTACATTCGCAAATAACGATAGCAATTCGGTCAAAATATTGTTATTTTCGATAGAGCCGCCTACTGGAACGCGCGTTTTTTCGTCTGCTGATAGCACATTGTTTATCAGTCCATAATTGCGCTGCGAATGCAGAAAGTCGCGTCTGCGAAGCTGCGATTTCCAAAGGAAAATTCCGGGTGAAAAATCTCCCAATCGTCGGATTTTGGGACGGTTTGACGCGTTTTTGCAGTGGACAAACTTCGAGTGCGGTATCCAGCGAAATTCGTACGGTTGTGGGACATTTTCCTGCGATTTTCCTTGGCAGTGAGAGCTGTCGCTTACTCCTCGTCAGTGCGTGGTAATGCTTTCTTCATATTCGATTTTAATTAATTACGTCCGCTCGCAGGTTCTATTAATTACGTCCTAATGATTCCAGATTTAATATTCATCGCGGTCATTAATCCCGCTCCATTTATCATTCGTTAACGATCACTTCAAGATCATCGAGACACGATACACTGATTATTTTCACGCGACCACCTCCTAATGACGATGTCTAATTTATCATTTCGTATCTTTCGATCGGATCGTGTGTAGCTTATCTGTTCATTTTCAATTTCACCGCAACTGTATACGCCTTTCTTTTCTAATTTCATTAGCTGAATGAATCAATACGATCATTTTTGGTTATCGAATTTCAGAGTGAAAAAATCAAAAAATTAATTATAACACTTACTCTATATTGTATTTCCCATTGTCTTTTTCCAAAAGTATTTTTCCTCTATTTTCTCTTTTTAATGTTCTTGTTACAATTAGAATTTATGTGAACTTTTGAATTTAATTTCACTGATGATTGAATTTTATTGATTGAATTTTAATTAACGATTGAATGATCTCGATGATAAACAAGAAGCAGTTTTGATAATATTTTTAGAAAAAAAAATTTTTTTCCTCGAAAATTTTCCTGAAGCTTCCAGGAATTTCGAAAATTTTTGGCAGCTTCCAGGAATTTTCTCGAACATTCTCGGAAGCTTCCAGAAAATTATTCGATAATTCTAGAAATTCGCTGCAAAACATACTATACTGTCTAAACCAATGACATAATGTAACCTACATCGCAGCGTTCCGATTTTGTCAATACCGCGAAAGGTTAGTGGAAAGTTTGTTCGGTTCCCCCAGCATTCGCGAAGCTCTCCCTCGAAAAGTACAAGGCGACTCCAGCGCGGAATTCCCCCACATTCCGCGACTCTTTTCCATGCGAGACATTTCCGATAAGAGTCTTAGTCTTACGATCAGACTCCCGTTACACGAAATCGCGCGCGCCACTTCGCGAAGCGACAACTCAATTTCTTCGGCAAACACCTTGCGGCGCGCTAACACCTAAGTCAACGAAATAAAAGTGTTTATATAAATAGCGCGACCGCTATTGCCGGCTTCCTCATATTCACGGTTCTTTTCTCTTTCGCGTAAGTCGATAGCGGAATTCAAAACCGCGCGTATCGCCTCGTGCACGTGCGTATAATATTCGCGGCTCGTTACTCCGCTACTCTAATTACGTCGGGCGCCGCGGAGGACGCGGAACCGACGGCCGTGCTATTTTATTACCGACCGGATCGCGCGCTTTTACGACATAAAACTGTCCGCATAATAAACAACTTTTGTTCCGTTCGCCCGGGTTCCGCGCCGCCCGCGGCGGCTTCGTTATTTCTTTCAGCGCAGTAATTGCGAATGAAAAATTAAAAGTTTCGCGGAGCGACGGCGCTTCTTTTTTCCGGAAGAGCGACGCGCCGTTCCGCGCCAGATAATCGACGGGCAACCGGCGGCGGATGGTAAGCTGGGATAAGCAGTTGAGAGATGGATGGGGGAATCGGGGTTTCACGAGGCGTGTGGAAAGTGAACAACTTTGACCGGGAAAATTTTACGAGGGAGTGAAAGGTACCCTCCCTAACAGACACACGTCTAAAACACGAAGATTCGACGTGGAATCTACGTCGATTCTACATCCGAATGTTCCTCCACGAAGAATCCACATGGATTCCATGTTCGATGTCTATAAGGGCTGGTAAAAATTGTGGTGTGGCATCCCTAGTAAAAATGTGATGTGGCAAACCACATGAAACATGTGGGCCTTATCAGGATTTGATATGGCAAACATCAAAAGAGGATTCCTGATGAAAACCATATAAGGTTCCATTGAGGTATCCTGATAAGGCATTGAGTCAAACGTAACGGTTTGCATCGGTAAGGTCCTGATGTGGCACGCCCCTTAAGTGGGACGCCACATCAGGGCCTCATCAGGAAAACTGATCATTTCCTGATCAGGTCATTTGGGTTATGATGTGGCAACCTGATAAATGGCCTTACCAGTTTTGGTGAGGAAACCACGTCAATTGATAAGGCTAGCCTTATCATGTCCTGATCAGGTTATGATAAGGCAATCTACATCATATTATGGTAATATGTTAGGCATATATTTTGTTCGAAAATAATGTTTTCAAATGTTTAATATTACTATTACTGTGGTCATTTCACAAACATTTAAAGGATAACTTCAATATTTATAAACCTTTTACACATGATGTAATTGAATTAAAAAACATTTTTTTTCTTTTAATTCGGTATGAGCAGGTATTGAATTAAAATACCTATTTGCATTTACATAATTTAATGCAATTATATTAATAAAATTGTATTAAATTTAACTTAATACAAGCAGGATCTGCTTGTATTAAAAGAAGGACAAGCAGAAATCTAAATTAAACTTAACAATGTTAATCGTAAACGACAAGGAAATATCGACACAGAAAAACAAAAAATACGTGAACACAATGTCTCTTATCAGCTTCATAATACATCTCATGAGATGCGCTTTTCAAATGTACATTTCTGCGCTTTTTCAATGTATTTTATGCGATTTTCCAGTGTGATAAGCCTAAACTGATAATATCTCCGAGATGCGCGTATTCATTATTATTTAATGTATTATTAATCTCAAACTGCATTCGTCAATTTTTAGACACTTTTTTTACATTATATTTCAACCCTCCATTTTATATTTCAATCCTCAACTTGTTTAAAATCAATCACTCAACCGACGTCAACCAACACTTTGTCCCCCAAAAATACTTTCAACACTTTCGAAAACCGGGCCACTTTTTCTGGTCACCGCCGAATCATCGATTGTCATTTGCATAATTGAATCAATTTCACGCCCCGCGAAATTACAGGGCACGCAATATCGTTGCGTCCCCGATCGTGCATTATTATTACGCTTTTTGCCTTTCTTTGTCAGCCGCGTTCGTCGACTTTTTGCGCCCGCCGTTGGCCGATCGGCGTGTTTTCGACTTCGCATTTTTTGCGCCGTCTGATTGATCGCTGTTTTCGCGTTTTTCGAAGCTTGTTTACCCGGAATTGCGCCCGGAAATCTTGTTGGCAATTTTTCGTCGCCAATTTTCCTCGGCGTGTGCATTTCGTGATTACGATCTTTCGTTTCCGGTACAGCGATCCCCTTATCGCTTCGGGAGCATTAAGATGATAATTCTTTTGTTTCAATTCCTCTTTAGCGCGTACGTTTCCGGGATTGCTACCTATTTATTCTCCCTGTTATTTATCGTTCAGTTCAGTTACATTCGGAGAAACAAATTAATCACTTATTAATACGTGCGAATGAAAAAAGTTTGGGTCAGGTAATGTAAGGTAAGGGTCATGTGTCGGCGATAATTAATTAGTTTGGATGAGACCTTGTATCCTATTTCTCATCGTAAAGTGACTTAATATTAAATAAAAAAATTAAGTAAAAAATATCAAAATAATAGATGTATATTAACATAGTGGATATTTTTAGAAGACTTCTAAAAATCAAAATTTATATATTTTAAATCAATTCATTAATATAAAATATATCAATGAATTGATATATTTTATTTCACTATATCAATGAATTGATATATTTTATTGGGATCAAATCAATTATTTATTCATACTAAATAAATTTCATTTGTTTTAAATAAATTATTTATTTAAATCAAAGTAATCTTTATTTGAATCAAATAATCTGTTCTCTGAGTAATCTATCTGAGTAATTTTTGCATTTTTCCTAAACTCTTCGAACTTACTTATCCTCTTTTTTTATTCTAAACCTCATTTCATATAATCATATCGAATTCACCACTGCTTTTCTCGGTACATTTTTATCGATCATTCCTCATCAACCACTTCATTTTTTCGCCCTTTGCTCATAATTCTCCCGCACTTCGCCTCCCCGAACCCCATAAAACTGCTCCGCCAATCACCCGCCTTTTTCTTCTCCATTTCATATTTTCTTTTCCCGTTCATAACCCGTCAATTCTCCAGTCCAGACTGAATTCCATTCCCCCTTCCGTCGCCCCGCAAAATGTCTTTTATCCGACACCCACTCCCGCCCCCTCGGTTATTATTCGGCCGTGCACAATTAATTGGAAATCGCGCGATCGGCAGCTCCGAACCGCTTTCCTGGCGTGACACGTCTGCGAAGAAAGCGGGGAAACCCTTTCCGGGAAACGCGCGCGATTCGCGGATTAAACTTGACGTGCCGGAGATAAGCGGGTGTCGTTATCTGACGTCGACATAGGTAGTCGCGGATTGTTCTCCGGTGTAACGGATAGGCGTAACGAGCATGCTTACCGTAAATCGCGGCTGAGCCGTTCTCACCCCGAATCTTTCCCAAGGTCGCGAATTATTGCAATTTTTAGATAATAGTATCTCTGGGAGCCGATCGGAGGGGAAATAGATTTCGTTAATTAATCTATTTTTTGATAAAAATCGGTGGGGAAATAATAAGGACAATAATTAAAAGAGTTCAAAACACATTTTAACTCGTTACTCAAAACTGGTTACTTTTTATTGAAATCCAATATTACTACCGAGTTTAGAAGACAAAAGTCCTTTAATTTGAGTACAAACATGCCTATATTTAAATTTCAAAAAATTGGTTTTTGAAAATTTATACATTTTTTTTGAAAATTTGGAAACCTGGCAAGTTTGTACTCAAATTAAAGGATTTCTACTTCCAAACACAATGGTGCTGATCAAAAAGCCAAAAAATGAGGATTGTTTAATGTTTTATGAGCACATTTTTTTATTAAAATTGCAAATGCTATTAGCCAATAAAGGGATATTTATTGAGGGGATAGGAAAATTGGTCAAGTTTCATTGAAATATTTCCGGGACAAGTACAATAATAACTTATCCAATTAAAGTCGAAGTCACGTTCACACTTCGAGGCGACTGGAACACCGTTCGGGGCATCCGGAATACATAAGTGAACGTTGTAGCAGCACTGCAATTTCGAGCATTTCGTCAATGCCGTAACTTCGCAGGATGGACATTTTGAAACTATCCCCGAGGATAATGAATACTTGAAAAGACGGTTGCGTCTTGGAAGCGTGGCGACGAGTTGATTATAGTAATGCTGCGATTCGCGTCTCGTCTAGTCGACGACTTATAAAAATAAACTCCCGGGTAAACATCGAAATGAAACCTTTTTTTCGGGAAAAATGAGAATTCGAGAATCGCGAAACAAAGTGACATGTTTGACAGATTTGAAAAAGTGTTTGACATATTTGTTCATTTTTCGGGTCATTTTTAATTAATTGACAGTAATTAAGCAGAGCCATTTTTAGGAAAAGACATTGTGTAAATTGTTGTTGATTCGCTAATGATGATCTTTAATTGGAACTGCAACAGTAATTAAATACTATTTTGGCAAATTAATTAAAGTACCCTACCGGTACAAATTTCGGAGAAATGCAATGAAAACTGGAACATTTCGTAATGCAATTTGAATTCCAATTATATTCCGAAAGGAATACATTTTTTTTATTTCGAGCCGATGAGCCAAGTGTATACAAGAGGTCACGCTGAAAATCATTTAAATATGACTTAAACCGCTGGAGATAGGTGTATGCAGTTAGTGTTAGAACTCGGAACGGACAGTATTGCCGCCGCGCCGGTGGTGAATGTTTAAAAATCAGATCGGATTACTAAAAAGTCTGTGATATCGTATGATATTACTGTTTGATTAAAGAACGTTTTTTGCCGGTTTTTGTTTGAGTTCGCGAGAGTTATTATTTAAAGGTAAGGCTTTTTCGGATCTATTCATGTATGTCCGTTTTCGATGAAACGGACTTCGATATAGAATAGATTTCGATGAAAATAAGTCGTGTTTTTGTTTTCGAGCCAAGCGCCTATGAATTTTGAATTAAATCGTTTTCTCATTTTCGGATGATTGTAATTTTCGATATTAATTAAAATTGAAAATAAATAATATGAATTCGAATTATGAGTCCTTTCAAAGTAATCGTATGAAATAATCGCAACATGCAATACGATTTTGCATTTTATTCATAAAAGCAGATTTATATGGATCGAAATTAATTCGGCAGATTTTATTTAAAAGTAATCGTAAAAGACAAAGTGTGGTTAGATTAAAATAATTTTTTGTAAACCTTGGTTGCGTTAAACAAATTTAATTAGAATATTTTTTTTATAAAGGACAATGCATTATTTTATTGAATTTATATGCATTTATTTAACGAATAATAATAAGTCTCATACACACAATTAACCGATCATTAAATTTAATTGCAAATTACTAAATTAATAACACTTAATTGTTAAATTGGACACACGATCCGATCTGTCATTATTGTATGCGTAAAAAATGTCTACTTATTAGTTCACGTGAACTTCACAGTTTTTCTACTGTGTGAAAACATTTTTTATTCAAGACACCAGATTACACTAACTGTTTATTGCGATACGTCACATATATATATTTTTAGTTGCGAATCAATTGAAATGACATACTTAACCAGCCATTAATTAATTTCAGCCTATTTTTTAGTTTCCATAATGTATAAATTAATACATCTATTATTACTAATTGGCTTTCTAAATTTCAATCAAATCTTCATTGAGGCCCGTGATGAAAGAAAACTTCGTCAAGTATATGTCGTAAGTAAAGAAGCATATTTCTGAAACATCTCAAAAAGTGTGATGAACTTCTAATAATAAAAACTTATCATCACAATTATGACTTTTCAGCTTTTTAGACATGGCGATCGAACGATCATTTCGGACATCGAAACCTATCCAAATGATCCTAACAAAAATGTTACTTTTCCCGAAGGAGAAGGAAATTTAACTAAGGTACATTGAAAAAAATTAAAATTTAATTTTTAATCGCCAAAATCTCTTATTCCGAAAAATGTACACTTATCTAAAAAACTTGATGTCATTTTTCGTTTTTTAATTTTATCAATATCAAACATTAAACAATTAAATAGTATTTTTATTAAACGATACGTAGCCGGCATTAATTATATTTTTTTAATTAGTTATCTGCATTTAATTTTCAGAATGGCACAGAACGGTCTCGAAAATTAGGTGAGCTTCTCCATTCGACATATCACAAAACATTAGGATCACTGTCCCCGAAAAATGTAGCAAAATTTTCCACTGGTTTCAACCGAACCATAGCCAGCTTGGAAGCCGTTTTATCTGGTCTATTCCCTGACCCAAAATCTGAAAATGCTAAATACGACATTGAATCAATGGACGGCTTGAATCCTATGCCACAGAATTGTTCCAGGTTAGCACATTCATTTACTGGTTATCCCGGTTCCAAAATGTCTTTCAGCAATATGGCGAGGTTTTTCTCCTTGTAATATTCTGTTAGTTTTTTTGTGAATTCTGTTAATAGATCTCTCTAAAAATTTGCAAAAAAATTTGCTAACTAAACATTCCCTAAATCCAACCTTCTCCGAAATTAATCTTCCAGATTCCTCAAGGAATATCAAAAAATCCAAATGTCGCCGAAGATCGTAAATCGACGTAAAAAATTTCTGGCGGACCTGATGCTGAATCTGACCAATTTAACTGGCAAAGTGATCAGCACCAGCTGTGACGTCCTGAAGTTATACTCAACTTACTTGACGGAACTTCACCTAAACCTGCCGCTGCCTTCGTGGATGAAAAATAAGAAGTTGCGGAGCAAAATGCTGAAAGGCGCGCTCATGTGTTTCGACGAATTAAACTACACCAACAAGTCCCGAGAAGTTACCATAGGTCGGTAATTGCGAGCAAACGTCATTGCAGCCGATGTGCGCAACGCTAATTGCCTCTCGTTTCAGGTCGTTTAATCGGAAACATTACCGACAGCATGGCGAGCGTCAGTCAGAACAAATCAGCGCCCGAAACCAAGTTAATTTTGTACAGCGGCCACGACGTGAACATCGCCAGCATGCTCAAAGCATTGAAACTGTCGTTCTCCGATGTGCCGCAGTACTCGAGCGCCATCATTTTCGAACTTTACGAAGGGAGAGATCAGTACTATGTGAAGGTATTTAGTTTATTGATTCGAAACAGTCCCTTCATGATCAGAAGAATATTCTTCTCATCAATGGCAATCCTGGCAGGATCGCCATTGGTATTCCTGGCAGGATCGCCATTGATAATCCTGGCAGGATCGTCATTGGCAATCCTGGCAGGATCGCGATTGGCAATCCTGGCAGGATCGCGATTGGCAATCCTGGCAGGATCGCGATTGGTAATCCTGGCAGGATCGCCATTGGTAATCCTGGCAGGATCGCCATTGGTAATCCTGGCAGGATCGCGATTGGCAATCCTGGCAGGATCGCGATTGGCAAACCTGGCAGGATCGCCTTTGGCGGCAATGGATTTTCCACTTGAATACGATCCAAGAATATTTCTGCTTATGATAAGAATAAAATCCTCTTGGCAGTTTTATGCTCAACGACTCGGTACAGATTGGCAATTCGTTTTTAATGTTGCAGGTTTTGTACAACACCGGAATACCGATGAAGCTGACGGAAAAAATAATCCCTGGCTGCCTCAAGTTTTGCCGATTGAACCGGTTCATAGAACTGGTGAGACACGACGTCCCGAAAACTAACAAAGTCTGCTGAAATCTAGAAAATCTGGATGTATTGTAGGTTTAAGTGTTGGTTTTGTTTGTACGGTTTCAAGTTTTTGTAGGTTTCACGTTGTGTACGGTTCATCGTCTGTTTTTAAATAAATGACTGCTCTGCAAATAACGTTTTGATGGGCGTAGGGATTATTTTGTTAGCTCTGCGCCGAAGTAAATCGCCATTTTTTGCTTGGAACGGATAGCGAGTGACACGTGAAATACGCTCGAATCTTGCAGAAGCACGTGCTTGACAAAAGTCTGAGTCATCTGACTATATAGGCGAAATGGATAAGAGGGAGTAAGGATAGCCCCCATCTAATTTCTTCTCACAGTAACGTGAAAGTCAGACGCGAGTATCGATTCTACGTTCGTTTCGACAACAGAATACTACCGTTAGACGATAGAGACTTTCAACGTAAATTGTGCTATAGATCTCCTCATTTTTCGACTGGGAATTTTCTCATTTCGCGGCTTTGACGTCCCTCATTAAAAACTCTCTTTTTAAAGCTTCAGTTTTTACAATCTTTATTTGCAATCACATATGGAAGGGTCGGATTTTGTAGCCTCGTAATTTTACCACCACAATTAAAGCAAACGCCAGGTTTTTGCGAGACTTCTATCAGATGGTGCACGATACGTGTTCATTTTCGTGAGGGCCTCTGGATATTTATATTTTATACAATTCGTGCAACACATGACAACCATGAGTCATCTGTTTAGGCAGTCCGGGAAACCGGATCGCGTAAGAAGGGGCAACGTTAATCCCATCAAATTTCGTCTCCCACTGGCACGAGAGCGAAGCAAACGCACTTGTTGTTTACGTCTCGAAAATAAAACTTTTCTTTCATTCGATCAGAGGAAAATTTTAGCAACTAAAAATTAGTATATATGGGTCATATAATCTATCTATCTATATGGTATACATACATCATATATGGTACATAACAAATTTGCTGACAGACTAAGATAAATACAAAAAGGATATTTTTGTTTTCCTACAAAGTGTCCTTTTGAATAAAATAAAATTTTGTGAATTAATAATTACAACTTTGTACTAAAATAATTAGATTTTGACCCGAAAAGACATTCCTTTTTCTGTAAGAAAAAATATCTCCGGTTTGCCTATGTGCGAAAAATAATTCCTTTTGGGTCAAAACGCAGACAGTTTTGGATCAAAAGGTTTTGGTAGAAAGAGAATTTCCTTTTGAATCAAAAGGAATTCTCAAATACGTCGGTATATTAGCTGTCTTATACATGTACACTTATTCGTGCATATATATATCTTCCTATCTGGTTAATAAAAGACGATCATATATTTTCCTCTTATGAATGGTTCAGTTGCGTCGAAAATGCAAATCTTTTCAACCAGGAAATATGTGTCACGTAGGTCATGTATCAAGAGAAGTAGACTGGATGGCAGGAAACAGTCATCTTGCTATCAATTTTTTTCTGACGTATCGCTCGTGAGTCATGCAAATCTGACATTCGCAGAGTTCGAGAGTGACGTCAGAGTAATGATTAAACAATGATTTAAACGAACTTCTAAATTGAAGTTCATAATTCAACGTTTTTATGGTTCTCGTCGTGTAAGATTTAGTAAAAAGTTTGCATGAGATCGAAGATTTTCTTTGACGACTGAAAAGGTCAGATGTCAGCGTTGCAATGGAGCCTTTGTCGCGCCAAAATATATATATGTATTCAATGACCGTCTGATGTTAATGAATCTGCCGCTGTATAAATAGATAAGAATGGGAGAGAGATTCACCGAGACCTCGAAATATCACGTTTTGCAAAAGTGTAAGTCGCCTATCAGTATATGGCGAAATTCGCAAGAGAAGGGGTAACGTGACGTTCCCATCGGATTCCTGCGAGCAGTAGTTCTTGAGTCACGTAGACGCAAGGCTCCGGTTCAGGTTATTCTTGAGGAAAAACAGTGTTAGACGAAGAATTGTCGATTCCAAGTGTTTCTATTATCAGACGATTTGAGAGTCGACAGGGAAACGGAAAGGCTGAAAATGTTCAAGTGATGAAATTTAGTTGAACAAATTGTTCTAATTTGCTCTAGTTACGACATTGTAAAAATTGTATCAATAATGTATAATATCCATAAAGTGGATATTATAAATTAACTAAATTATTCAATTATTCAAATTATTCAACTAAATCATTGAAATGTTAATTGTTTAGAGATGCAAATTTGGTTCGTATATTTTTTTAGGTGAACCTCAAATTGATTTTGCGTAAAAGTCTAAGGAAAATATTCGTTATTTGAACAATATTTTTAATCAATTTTGTAACAAGTTTTTTATGGTATCATATATATCTTTTTAACGATGATCGTTAAAATAAAAAAAAAATTATTGATAAATAGATGAAAACAAAACATTTGTAGATATTTTCTTTGTAAATTAAAAAATATGATTTACAGAAATTTAAAATGCATGATTCATGTTTCATTTTATCTTGTGTAATATACAATTATTACAGTTTTTAATATTTATATCAAAGATGATTCATTATTGAGTAATAGAACATTGATCAATCAGAATTTGATAAAAAATGAATGAAACATTGTTCATGCTGGCTTCGTCAAGTCCTCAAATTTTCATCAACATTCACTACCTAAAAATCCGAGATATTCGATATCAAAGTTTGATGAAAACACTCGTTTAATATTGTATACATCATTTAACAAAAGATTTGAACCAAATATCTCGGGTTTCATATAGTGAATATTGATATAAATTTGTGCAATTTTTAGCGAACAACATCAACAATAGTTAGTAATAATTTGATCAATATCTGTCGATTTTTACTTCAGGGTACAACGACCTTAAGACAGTTAAAGCGAACAATTATTTAGCATAAATGCGAGTAATAATTGTGCTGAACCTCATTATGGCAGTGTAATAACACATTTGTTTAATTAACTGACATGAATTCAGAATATAGCTCGATAATGTTACTCTTCTGCGCAGAATACATATGTGCAATAGAGAACTTATTAGCAAATGGTGGAAATGAATTTCTGCTCGCGATATTAAAAAAATATAGTAATGTACGAAGCAGGTGAAACTACGTAACGTAACATAATGAATTAAATGAAGTAATTATGTATTTTACTTTCGAGATGAGTACTCTTAATAAATATGAGGAATTATTATTTCATTTTGAAAATCTTTGTTTCATGACTAATTAAGCATTTTATATTAATTAAGCATTTTATATTATAATAACCATTAGCGTATGAATTTAGGAATTAGTATAACATTCGAAATCAAATATGTCATTTGGAATATCACAATTCGGGATATCTAATTATAATTTTTTTAATTAAAAAAAATTTTTTAATTAAAAAAAATTTTTTTATTATAATTTTTTTAAAGGCACACAAAATTTAAATTCTCCGGCATTTTTTTCATATTTTCAAATTTCTTT